>VWZK01002014.1:0-38038 GCA_013396935.1 Baryphthengus martii | reverse complement strand
CTTTTTTTTTTTTTTTTTTTTCCTTTTCTATCTCGATCGTTGCTATCACACTCCTTCAGCTGGAGTCTGGAAGGATAGTTACCAATTTCCTGGAACATCCCGGTGTCTAATCGAAGCTGTCCAGGGGAGCTGACCTACCACCAAGCAGGGGAGCAGTGTTGGAAGGATCCCACCTCTTATGTGCCCTCTGCTTTGTACCACCTCCTGACATAGTCTTGATCATAATTTATGAGTAGGTGCCATCCAATCACCCTGCTCCGGTGTCACTTATAAGCAGCATTGCTTTGCCTAAGATACAGATGTCTTTATCATTCCCCAGAAGAATATGCCTGATTTGAAATATTCAGAATTGAAAAAAAAAAAAAAAAAAAAGGGAAATGTTGGCTAATAGAGAGGAAAGTTGCACGTTTATGCAAATGTAAAAAACCGTGCTTTTTATCTCACAGTGGTTAACATTGTGTCTGGGTGCAGTGATGTAAGAGCACTGTTATGAAATTCCTCAAAATCCTGAACAAAATAGAGGCAACATGCCTGAAAAGGGTGCATTTGTGATTAAAATAATTTCCTTCTTTAAGCAAACTAACGCTTGAAACAGAAGCTTGCCGAGCTGGGAATAACATACCTGTTAGGACCTGAATTCAAATGACCTCCTCTGACGTCTAGCTTCTCATGGATTGCAGCTACTTGGTGATGCTTTGGGCAGATCTGCCTTTGAGGTAACACATCACTGGTTTGCTTGCCAGTAATGGGAGGAGATCACATACCGAAAAAATCCACCCCACTGGGAAAAGTTGAGCCAGTGTTTTGTTAGCCGACACCATGTGCTGTGTAGCAATCGTAAGGGATCTGTTTCAGCGGAGTCATTTAGGGCCAGGAGGAGCAAATCCTGCTTTGAATGCCCATGCAGGTTTGATGTGGCATTCAGAGGTGAGAGCTGCCGGGGGATTAAGCAGGAGAGAAGTGATCCTGAGCAGTATGGAGAGCCCGGTCCTGCCCTGGCATCCAAAAAGTTACCTTTCATCAGTGTTGCTGGGCACTGGCCACATCGTTATTACTCCTGTCTATCAAGGCCACAAATATACTTCTTCCTGACATGGTAAGAGGCTAATCCAGGGAGCAAGGAGCAGAGGGGAAGCTAATAATAAATATCTCTTAAATCGTGCTTCCTTAGGCTCTTAGCTTACCCCATTCCATTTTATCCTGAGGATAGACAATCAAGAGGATTGGACCAGAGAATACGGGGATTTCCTGTTCCTCGGGTATAACTCTTAGAAACTCTTGAAGTCAATATTACTGGTGTTCCCACAAGAGAAGCTGTCCTAGGTGCCATCATACCACCTGTAACCATTTGCCATCAGAGGTATGAACTGAGTCAGGAAGCTGACCCGTGGCCTGGTGTTCTACCAACTTAGTTTTAACCCTGGGCAGGTTTTTGGGGGCCAGACGACCATCTAGCTGTACCATCTTATATTAGTGAGAGGGAAAGCAGCACGGACAGGAGGAAGCAAGGAGCAGCGAGGAGCTAGGAGAGAGCAGGACAGCTTGTTCTTCAGCTCCCTCTCAAGTTAGCATCACCTGGGAGCCTTGGAACCTGCTCCAGCACACGATAGCTTAGACTTTTACCGATTCCCTTCTGTTGCACCCTTTAGCCACCATACCTTCTACATGATTTTCCACACTGTACCTCATGCTTGAGAAGGCCTTCTTGAAGAGAGCCTTAAGAGCATGGATTTCAGGGCAAATCATGTTCCTTCACCAGCCTATGCCACAGTTTATTCAGTACAGGGAATAAACTACAGGCTATATCATAATATCAGTTCGTTTCAATCAGAGTAGCTCTCTTCAGTTCAATAGGGCTGTGCTGATTTGTACCAGCTGAAGATTTATTTCACGACCTCAGATTTCTTCGTCGTTTTTATAGCAACCATAGCTGTGTAGCACTTAATAACAGCACGTTATTATGTTAGAGTTTTCCATGATTCATTTCAGGAATTCAAAGTACACATAACCATTTGTACTTGCTGTTTAAAGGCTTTGCAGAAAAACATCTTGATTGTAGAAGCAAATCTTATTTGTGTGCAAAAGTACTGTTTATTTGGCCCAAACCAGCAATTGTCAAAGTGACTAAAACACAGAATGCTACAGGATGGATGTACCATTGTAAATGGCCAATAACTGAAGAAAGTCATGTATTGTTTCACAAAGCTTTAATATATATGTTTTTTGGACTAATCTGTGAAAAATATTCTGTTTCATTCTAGAGGGTAAAAACCTTCTGAGAAAGATTTTACATCTGTTCTAGTTTGATTACAAAGATAATATTTTTTTTCCCCCATTAGAACACAATTCAGAATATATTTTAGTACAAAATCCTGCAAAATCTTCTTGAAAAAAAGCAGTGTTGTTACAGTTCCTTGGGGAAGAAGGAAGAGCTGTTTCTTTTGCATTTGTCTTGTGCTGTCATGGCGTAAAAATTTATTCTAATTGCGATAGATTAGTCAAAAGCTATTTTCAAAAGAAATATGATTTGCCTGAGATAGTGGCCAATTCTTGATTTAGATTTTTTTTAACTTTTATTAGCACTGTACAAAGCAAACTCTTCAGTTGGGGTTCCAAACTACAACTACCAAAACTCTCTGATGACTAATACTTCCTGGCTGTACTTCATGCTGGCTTGAAAAGAACAAGACTACTTTTCATCGAAGCCTGCGCTAATGTTATATAAAAGGTTGTGAAAAAGGTTGTGTGGGTCCATCCACAAACGTCCTTCTTTTGCATATGCTTGTGATGGTTTTGCTGGTGGCTTTGGGGAGAGTTAATCTAATGTTTAATTAAATTGCTTAGCTTTATTCGAAGCATACTTTCTTTTCTAGCTGACTGCTTTTGCATGCAGGGATTTGCTGCAGTCCCAAAAGAAGAATGAATAATGTTTCCTATTTTGACCACAGAGTGATGTGATCATGCAGGCTGTCGGTGGACATCGCTACTGACTCGCTTCCAAGGAGGAAAAACAGCCGTCCTCCACTGTCCCAGCCGCAAGGCCATGTGGCAACAGTGTCCTGCTGCTGGGCAGAGCATCAGACGGTGAGCTGGGATCTCTGGATTCTTTCCTTGCCATGGTACAGAGTCAGGCTGTGACTCCGGGTGAGTTAGGTAGCCTCTAATTAAAATGAAGGTATCTATCTTCAAAACGTTATGAAGGTCATTTCTGTGTATTTAGGAGGCTCTTTGACCCTCGAATTAAACTGTCAAATGACCACAAGTCAAAAATAACAGCTCAAAGTAGGTGCAGGACTGAGCATACGTCTGATTTTCTGTAGGAATCTGGGCCCACCAACCCAGAGATTCAGAAGCATCGTTTAAACTCCTCAAGAAATAAATACTGAGGAAGCTCTACATAAAACCCCTCTTTTCACTCAGAAGAAAATATTGTGTCTTCCCATTCCTGCTCCCTCCCTTCCATCAAATAAGGCCCTTCCATCTAGCTGCTTATTCTCTGGTAGCACCACCCTCACGCCTTGTCCCTCCCTCGCTCTTCGTTAAGCTCAACATAATGTATTTCCAGTCGACACCAACTGGAAATGTAATACTCCCAGCTGTGCTGCCAGCAACACTCCCAGTCCTTTCCTCTGCTGGCCTCAGCTGCTGTTATAGTCCAGCTCCACCAGTTACTTTTCCACACTGGGGAAAGGCTAGAACTGGCAGGAGGCTCCAGCAAGTCCGGGAACACCCAGGGTTCAGGAGAAGGCTGGAAGGAGTGGGCTGGGTCAGAACATCCCCCACCTCTGAACTGGTCTCGGTGTCCTGTGATTAAATCCTCTCCCTCCTCCCTGCCACAGAATGAAGGGTTCCAGTGGATGCTCTCAAATGCAGAAATATTACCCACTGTCCTGAGGGGAGTTGCGCTGTGTAAGGAACTCACTGGCCAGAACAGCTCAACTTCCAGTTGGTCATCCTTATAACAACCAGATTTTTAGATGTGTTTGGCATTTTACATTTATTTGCCGGATTCTCTCTTGAAAAGTGCTTATAGAAGCCAGAAAGACAGACCTTTATGAAAGGAATAAATAACTGCAGAAAGAACTTGTTCAAAAAATCAACATCCTGTCCAATGGCCCAATTCCTGTGTGTATTTCAGGATCCTGTGAAAAAGCCACTGATGCTTCATGAAACTTTGTTTTAGCATTCATATCAATTTTACATAGCTGTTTTTCTTCATTGTCCGTCCCTTGTTTTCTATTTGCACTTGAAACATGGTATCTGCGTTTGAAGAGGTCGTCTTTGATCCTTGCACTAGCTTCATCAGCAGTTTTGTGGTTATCTTCATCCTCATACTTAAGATAATTTAAAGTTTCTGCAGCCTCCTGTCTTGATTCTCTCTCCATTTTCATTGTCTTCTCAGGCTGGACTTTGGTTTGGACAGGTTATTCTCAAAGCAGAAACTTAACAGTTTTGTTAACCTAACACACGTTAAACTTCTACTTCCTCAGCCTGGCCGCTGCAAACCGAGACAGCGATTCAACCTCACAGGACCTGACAGCACTGCCTCTAAACCACAGATCCCCCAGGTCAGGGAAACCTTTGGATGTACATCCCGGGTCTGTCTTAATCCTTTGGCACCCCAGAAGACGGTAAGGATGTAAGGATGCTCTAGCAGGGGGTTATGCTGAGTCTTGGCTACAGCTGTGTGGTGTGCACTCATTTCTTGACACAAAGAGGTTGCTATAAAATGACTGCTCTCTTCTAAAATGTTGCTGGCAAATTGTCGTGAACATGGGAAAGAAACAAGAGTGTTGAGAGCTCTGGGTATCATTGAAATATTTAAATATTATGTACAGTGATGCCTGTAATTCAACATTTGCTGTGGTAAACACAGCAGAAATGACTGTAGCATAATGTTATTCCATATTCTAAGCCAGATTCTTGAGGTTTGTTTTATTTATATCACATGTGGCCGGGAGAAATAATTCTAGGAAGGCTCATACCATATATTTTCTTTTCAAGTTGCCAAGATATCTTAGAGAAATCGATGGCTGGGGACTCTTCTCTGTGGCTAAAGCTTTATTTTTAACCTCTCCCTGTGCCAAAATCAGGAACAATTATTAATCTGTCCTGAAACTGCCGATACAACCTGCTAACAACAGATGGTGCAAATGAAACGCCAGAAGTGGCTATTTTTGATATTCAGTAGATTAAAAAAAAAAAAACCCAACTTGGTTCTTTAATCTTATCTAACCTCTCGTGACCGAGGGTCTAAGGTATTGACTTAAAGACAATATCAATACCCTTGATTTGAACCTGAATCAGCCAAGGAGCTGGATCTTACGAGATATTTTGTACTCCTAAATGATGCCACGTGTTGCGAGCCTCTGTTGACCTTGGTGGGAGATGAGCACTAAGGGTTGACTTTGGCAGCTTAAAAGATCAGGCCCAGTCAGAGCACCTAGTGCTGCAGGTACCGTGCGGCTGCGCTCCGGGGGTTCTCCTTTACGTCTGAACTTGTACGGTAGTTAAGAACCAACCCCTGTCAATGCCTAGGGATGGAAAAGTATTACATTACTAGATATTATCTCGGTCTTGCTGTATTTATACATCTCAGTTACAAAATCAGGAAGCATTGCCAGCCATCGTTTGGATACGGCTGGCACAAACACACACGGCGAACAAAACAACAAAAAAATCCCAGACTGCAAGCCTGCTTTATTTTTCAATTAGTTAATGATCGTGGAAATCTGACTCTTGCAGCCTCTGATGATGCTGTGCTTCCAGTGAGACTGCTCTTTGCCCTGTGTGCCACGGCTGTCAGCAGCAGGAACACCGAATTTCACAGCTTCCCGTGAAAAGTGGATCCCAACCATAGATGCAAACTCACCTCACCCGTGGCAAAGGCTGTCTCTGAATTTCAGGTTTGGGATCGCTCGTTATTTTCTGTAACATCTCTGCAGCCCAGATTTATTTGTGAGAAATAAGGCAGAGAGGGACGTAAAACCACGATGGCAGCTCGTATATAAAGGCAGTGCTATAAATATGGTGCAGGTGAGAAACAGCCTGAAGTTTTCGCACTCGTAATTTCCCAGGTCAGGTATCCTGTCACTAGGTACTTGCCAAGCAAATGCAGCAGATGTGGACAGACGACAAACTTTGCGTGTGTGAGTCCGGGACAGCCAAAAACTCTTGCAAACCGAGGGCTGCAATTTGAGAAGCCGTTCCTTTCTTTGTTTTTAATGCCTTCATTGATACTTGTCTGCATAGACCCCATATCCTGACCGGGCCAGCAGCTCCTCACCCACAAATCCCAGTTCTGGTCCCGGCCTCCCTCCTGCAGTCGTTCTGCTCTCCTCGAGTGTGGCCCCTCTGCCCCTTTCCGCCTACGTGTCCGCACACAGAAACCACTGACCACGGTCAGGCGGTCCCCTGACAATACAGCATGTGGGAAAGCTCTTCCAGGGCGAACGGCAGCCTTTCAAGAGCTCGGGCCAGAGAGGAAAGGCCGATGCTCCATGGGAGAGCACTGAAAGGACATTGAAGTTTTCTGATGAAGGGAAAATGAGCTCTCCCCTGTGGGTTTCTTTAGCCTCCCTTGTGGAGGCTACAAGAGGGAGATTTCTGATTTCTGAATCGAAGGAGTGGAAGAAAAAGGAAAAAACAAAACAAAACACAAAAAGGTAGCCAGTTAGAAAGATGTAACTTCAATGTAGCACATAGTGATGCTAGGTACAGCTATGAAACAGGAGATGCCAAGAAAGATCCGCTTAAATATCAAATGATCTTGGACAGCAAAATTTAGTGTGCTCAACACAGTGAGACAAACACTTAATGAATGAGGGCACAGCCAAACACTTACTTAAGGGGCCTACAAGAAAGCTGGGGAGGGACTTTTCAGGATGTCGAGTAGTGACAGGACAAGGGGGAATGGATCCAAACTAGAGGAGAGTAGGTTTGGATTGGATGTTAGGAAGAAGTTCTTCCCCAGGAGGGTGGTGAGACACTGGAACAGGTTGCCCAGATAGGTGCTGGAAGCCTCATCCCTGGAAGTTTTAAGGCCAGGTTTGATGGGGCTCTGGGCAACCTGCTCTAGTGGGAGGTGTCCCTGCCCATGGCAGGGGGGTTGGAACTCGATGACCTTCAAGGTCCCTTCTAACCCTCATGCTTCTATGATTCTGTAAGTGTTCTATCAGCCCAAGCTGTTGCCGAGAGCAGTGGTCCCAACATCCTGAACAGGAATTCATTCCTCCTGCTCCTTGGCCAGTCCTGCAGGGAGGAGCCCAATGGGGCACTGATCCAGTGATGAGCACCAACTGCTCTGCTGGCAGAATTGTTTGCAGAGGGAGCAGTGGTCTGCTCTCCCCACATGGTAATTAACATGAGAATGAGCAACTAGGCATGTGGGGAAGCAGGGAGGAGTGACAGGGCACTTTGTTGGCATTGTGGACTTCTGCTGGAGTGAAGCATCTGTGTAACCATGGCCTGGGAGGTCTCATCTAACAGTCTGCGTAGAAAACAGCAAAGTATCCTTCATGTCTACTTATGGATGAGAGATGGAGTCCCTTCTTAGCTTTGGATAAGTCTTGAACCTAGAATGTATTCACTGGTTTGAAAATGGAATTGTGAAGTGATTGTTTGAGTTTGTAACATTGATTTTGTCTTTCTGGTAACTCCATTTATGACAGAAATTATTAAAATATCTGCCTGTGAAAGCAACATTCTACCAGACTCTGAGGTGTGTTCCTCAATGTTCTTGTACAGTCTAGCCCAGTAGTTCTAGATACCCAGTGTGTATCTTGCCGTTCAGGACATACAGACTTGAAGGACATTGAACACTGAGAGTTATTCCACTGTAGGACAATCACAGAAACATCTGTTCTCAGTAACCCTCTGCTGATCATCTGTAAAAATTAAATGTTTAATAGTCCCAAATATTTCCCATTTTTAAGAGCCGTGAGTCTGAATAATCTGAGCTTCTGGTGAGTTTTCCTTACAAACCTCTTTCCTTACATAGACGTGAAATGTATGTTCAGCTTCTACCTTTGTGTCAGTGCTTTACAGATTCACATGGTGTTCTGCAGCATTCAACTCTGCAGGATCATCTTCCTGTCTGAACTTGGAGTTTTTCACTGTTTCATATTTTCTGGTCTGAATTTGGTGATTTGAGTTTACTTCAGATTTCTAACCTGTAGTGAGAAGACCAGACTATTAAACGAAGTCGATGCTGAATCCAAAACACATTGCACTGTCCAAGTCTCTTTTATGGAGATGTTTTGTTTTGAAGCTGCATAACAAAGTGAAAAAAAAACCAACCAAACAAAAACCACGCCTTATGAGCACATGCAGTGACATCTAGAGAATTTCTTACAATCAAGATATATTTTCTCTCATATAATCACATCTCCAGTATTATCTGCAGAAAAAAAGGGGAATCTCACGCGGTTTTAGGTGCTCCCACCTTCCCCATGCCCCAGTTCTGATGCAAACACCAGCAGCCAGCGCCAGTAAATATCTCTCGCTGCAACACAGCGTGGGACCCAACGCTGGAAATGAGTTTGCGCCGTCCTTGGCCCAAGGAATTCTGATATGAGCTTAGCAGAGATGAAAGGCACTTGAACCAATGGGTGATGACTTATGAGCACCATGGGAGGAAGTCAGCCCACCACAAGCAAATGTTTCTGCCGTCTAGATGTACTAAGCAAACACTGCAAAAACAGAGAAAAAGCCAGAAAATTGGAAATTATATCTTCAGAGCTGATTTTTTATCTTAAAAAACCCCCACATTTCAATTCACTATTTGATATTCTTATATTTTGTTTTTTTATTATTTAAAAAAAAGAAAACCCAAAAAAATTTCCCTTCTTCTTTCAGTTTATATATGGAATCATGCAAGGTATGGATTATACAGAATAGCCCAGCCCCAGTTTGTTGTAAAAAGAGAGGAGGATCAACATTTTAGGATTGAATCCTAAGTACCACCAGACTTCCTGACAACACCTAAACTGCAGAAAAGTCTGCAATAACTTAACTTTTTTTTTGAATGAGTGCCTGGTGCTGGAAGGTATCTAGAGCCATTGACAAGAAAGGCATCTGAGGACATTTAGCATTAGCCAGGCAACATTTAACGTCCTCAAAGATTCAGTGCCTCGGCAGGCAGGCAGGAGCAGAGATACAGATTTTTTTTAGCATTCAAAAAAAGAAAGGTGAAGGGTTCATCCCAGTTCTAGGTGGTATTTTAAAGCTAACACGGTTAAGACATGCCCAGTGCTGTTGCCAGCAGCTTGCAAACCATTTACCTTTGACTTTGCCTGTCTGAAAGACCGGATCAGAGTTGGAGTTGGCATTTAGCATGAGCGTAGGGCAAGCTTCAAGCTCACGCCTCATTTGTTTCATCATCAGACCACTGATGTCTTCTACATATCTTGAAAGCAAACTCTTCCATACTTCAGCTCATGTAAATGCTCTGCAGTGTTCTTGATACAGGGAAGTGATGAGTGACATCAGTTGATGATCTATTCTTCTGTTTATAATTCTGAGATTTAAGCTTTTTGCAACAAAATCACAGAGTATTAGGCCAGTTGTGGCAATTACCATAGTTGAAGGCTATGAAATAAAATCAAGAGCATATATAAAAGTATCCATGATATATATGATCACACATATCTATTTACAAGAATTTCAGCAGCCCACCTGCCAGATATCTAAAACTGATGGTGAGATGACAAACAAGTGAGAAATAGGAAACTTTCAAGTCAGAGATAGTTTTCTCTTTATTGTTCATGTGATTTTTATTTGAAAAAAGATTTCTATGACAATGGAGAAAGTTGAGACACTCTTGATTTACTCCCCTCCCCGGAAGGTATATATGTGTATGTGTGTGTGCATATATAGGAGTGGTCTATATGCAGAGATATATGAAAGATCTAAAGAACATCATTATGGAAGAGAAATGACACGTGTGACCGATGAGTCTAATGACCATTAGCACCAAACCTCATAATGTCTTGGAGAATTCAGATAGAGCCAATCCTAAATAACTACAAATCTACTTTTTCTTGGAACTTTAAACCAACTCTGTTATTTTCTCTACTATGTTGCTTTGAAAATTACAGAGTGTTTTCACTGGTTTGCCTTCAACACAATTTAGTTGCCACTTAACTTGATGCAATTTACATTCCATTAGTTTGAACTTTTCTGGTAGAATAACACCCAGAAAAAATATATTCTGGCAAATATATTCTGGCATTATGTTATTCTATCTGTACTGAAGCAAAGGAATCATTTCAATTCCAAGCACTGAGCTGGTAGAAATTATTTTAGCTGCAGGAGATAAAGCTGAAGATAGTATTAACCCTGCAAAACAAGAGTCTGCTGCACAGACAAACCCACATTTGCATGTGTAATATAAGTTGATTCTTGCTCAGGTAATATTTTGCCAGTGTAAGCATGTAAGAATACTGGGCTGGTTGTTAAAGTGTTGCATACACTTAACTTGCAAATTCTCCTTACTTACTCTGTACAAATGTATGAATCTGAACACCTAGTGGCAAACACCTCTACTCAAGAGCTGGAGGTAGAGAAGCAAGCTACAACCATAGAACATCTCTTTCTCCAGCATTCCTAAAGTCTCAAAGATCTGAGGCAGTTGGTGATTTATTGCACACCATTCTGTAGTAACAAAGCATTTCAGTGGGAATTCATGAGTGGAATGACATCCCTAGTTCCCCTTATCAGCAAGATGTTTAGCCTTTCTTTGTAGTACATGAAAATTGTATAGACTTACGGAATATTTATCATACAATCTAGACTAACAGTAGAATTTATAGTTATATTTTGCAGTTTATGAGAAGATTCTCATCTGCAACACCTGGCCCACTGCAGATCCCAGTGCAGCCACGATACTGCTGTGAATAGGACTGCTGCAATGGCCAGTGAGTGTACTCTGTTGCCAAGAGAATAGGCCATTGTTTCTCACTGCCGTTATAATATTCAGGAAACACACTTGGCAACCGAGAGAATTCAGTTGGCTCTGCTGTAGCAAGACTCATGTAGATTCAGACTTTCCATGAGATAGGAGAGCATTGTGATGTTGAAACATTTGATTTTTAATGGCTAGTGCAATAACGTGGTGGCTGTGTAGTAAGCCCTGTCACTCAGGCACACTCATCTGGAAAAATCCACTATATTCTTACTAGGAGATGCGCCACCATTAAGCCGCTATCTGACCAGGTTCCTTAGTTTTCCCCATACATAAAGTGAGAGTAATGTCCTTTGCAGGATGCTTGCTTATTTATTACAGCAACATGTATTCCTGTAAGTATTAATAAACCTATTTCCAACTGACAAAAAAAATCACTGCTTTAGTTTTTATCAGTGAAATACGGTCAGTCATCCAACAATTTGCTTCTTTGGCATACCCTCCGCTTGCTATAACGAGGAATAAACCGAGAGCGTATCTCAAGAAATATACGGTTGGAAATAATGCTTTTATGTTTTCCATGTTTTGTTATTTTTGCATCAAATCACAGTTCAGTTCAGCGTGATCTGACATGGCTGAAATACTGAAACCCCCACTCCTCCAAAGCAGTGTTTATTATAGAAACCACAAACTTAACCTAACCTAGGGCAGCTTTTCCAGCAGTGATATAATTACAGTAGTTATTGTTGCAATAAACCAGATGTTCCTGAACTGGAATGAAAGCACTTCCCCTCGCATCGCATTTGTTATGTTGCCTCTTTTCAAGTTTCACATCAGCTGTTCTGAAAGCTCTTGCTTGGTTGAGTGTCACTTACAGATTCTTGCTGTATGAGTCTTTTAGCGTAAAAGAATGAAATACTGGCAGGCTTTGAATTTTCATTGCTTTCCTTAAAACCTCAAACATGACAGTTATCAATGTCACTAATTCTTGCCCTGGTTTAAAGACATTTTTTTGTCCTTTCTTTGGCTAAAAAAAACACTTTGAAAAACCTACTTATCCTTCAGATTGAATGAGCACATTGTTCTGTACGAAAAGAAACGTTCCACTCCTACAAAATCGATGAAGTTTGCCACGGACTTCAGTGAAGCCATCATTTTACCCCCACCATTTTGAGCAAGTTAGTTGTTAGGCAGTAGCGGTAGCTTTGGAGAACAGCAGCTTCTTAACCGCTGTATCAGCTGTGGAGCATGAACCTGGTTCGTGAATATCTGTTGTTAAATAAACATTACACAGCTTATATTTTTAACAGCGTGTTAGTCAACACATTTCTAATCTTTCCCTGCCCAATCAAGTCCTAGCTGTAAAAAGCTGTTGCAAATAAATGGACTGTGTTTAAACTATGAGGACCTCAGATGTGAAAGTTGTTGTAGATGTCCTACGTGTGCAAGGAAACCTGTCTAGTAACAGCACATATGAGAAGTCAAGAAGGCAGATGATTGCTTTATTACATTTACTGTGTCATATAATAATACAACAAAGGAACATAAAGTAGGATTTGGGTTTTGTTTTCTTATAGGTAAGTTCTCATGAAAATACAAGAAGAGTAAGAACGAATTATCTTTTCGACTACCTGAAGAAGTCATGGCAATCCTGGAAGAAACCTTTGTAATGGTCAGTTATACGTGCTGCTCATTTTTCTGTCTGCTAATGGTA
The DNA here is from genome assembly GCA_013396935.1 of Baryphthengus martii. Lineage (NCBI taxonomy): Eukaryota > Metazoa > Chordata > Aves > Coraciiformes > Momotidae > Baryphthengus > Baryphthengus martii. The sequence goes on along the minus strand of VWZK01002014.1, from coordinate 25,421 downwards.
AGTTGTTAGTCAACCCAGCCCCATGGTAACTGTAATGTAAGTGCTGTAATGAACCAGGGACAAATTCACCCCGTGAAGTGGTCTGCTAAATTTACACTTTGTAAAATGTAAATGGTTCTTATAGAAGGAATTTACATGACTCTAAAACACAGTCCGATTTTTCACTGATGTGGTAGGGGACGCAGACATTGTTGGCCTGATTTTACAGAAATCTTTGAAAATGGGCCATAAAATAGCTGAGGAAACCCAAGAGGCACCCACACATTTGGAAGCAGATTATAAGACAGCTCTGTTGCTCAGCCACAATCAGCTCCCTGCTTTCAAAAGCAACGGTATCGATTTCACATTTTTTGCTTTCCTAATGGGAATGTGTCAGAGCTGAAATAAATAAATAACTAGGACCCAGGTCTAGGGAGCCTTGACGTCTTTCCCATCACGGGGGCTGGGAGGCCCCTGTGCTTCCTCCCCTGGCCATGACATGCCCGGTGAATATTTCCACCACCCACACTTTGTTCATTCTTAACTCTCCTCACCCACTCATCATTACAGCTGTGCAAAGCATCCAATACAAACACCAAAGCCATCTGAAACCTACCTTTCTAACTTTGTTATGTGTTTCACCCACAGCTGGGATTGGTTGGACTTTTAGTAAATTAGCTTTTGAGAGTTTCATGCAAATTTGGGCCCAGGTTAAGGTGAATGATTTCTGGGTTGCATATTTCGAAAATCACTGGGAGAGTTTCGTATCACCGCATCGTGCTTCACCGCGGAGATCTCTGTCATATTCATGGAAATCAAAAAAGGTATGTACACAGTACACTGCAAAAGGGAGTCAGATCCCAAACGTGCTCCATGCTGTTGCAAACAGTTCCTGGCTTGAAGGACCTGAGGGGAAAAGGGGGGGGGGGGGGGGGAGCTCTTTTTAACTCTTTAACACTTTACTGCTTCAAAGTGTAAGTAACTCATAAATTTTTTATTGCATTCCTTCGTTGAACGCACATGCATGCCACTAGCATTTCATTTTGAGAGGAACTCGTGCGAGGCGTTGCTGGAATGATGCTCTCAGACAGGAAGCAGAGGGAAACCCAGACAACAACATCCAGATTCAAAGCTAGTTTTTCCTGTAGTCATCGTGAGAGATTTATTCCGTTGGGGATAAAAGTTTGAATTTGCAAAATCTGGATTTGGATCCTCACTGAGATTTTGGGCAGCCTGGTTAGGAAAATGAAGCAGCATATTGCTAAGTGGAGACTGGGTTGCACTGGCCCTCCTGAGTGGCACCTTGCTCAGGCAGTTTTCAGAACCGTGAGGCAATTTCCTCACACCAGATCAATAGATTAATAAGTTTTTTTAAAAAAGAGTAATTCAGAGAACAGAATTCAATATAAAATTAGTCTCCGCGGCTTCTTAGTCAGTATTGAAGAAACAAATGTCACATTTTGGTTTTTAAAGGAAGGCCAGAGTGTATAAAGGTGGGAATACCAAACGTATCACTTAACAAGTTCTTACCAGAAGAACTTCCTTGGTTTCAGTTTGTAGCATGACAACATTTTATCTACAAAACAATCTTTTTCATCGTGAATGAGTCCATGCAGAAGATTGTAAACACCTCACCAGATCCTGACTGTGGAACCACCGCTTCCTGCTGATACCAAAATATTAACGTAAGCGAAAGCCAGCGGGACGGGTTTTAGTGTGTGGTGAATGTTACTTTGTCATCAGGTGACTTCAGGTTTTTTTTCTTTTAATCCTGTAATGCACCCAATTATCAAAATGCCTTCAAGACAAGCAGGAAGAAAGACTTGAAAAGTTTGTATAAATCCCCAAAACAGCTTAAGGTGGAGTTGTCTTGAACTTAAGGTGATGTTAAGGAAAGTATCGAGACATGGGATTCGGCTGAGCAAAGGTAGATACACACGGTGTAAGCAACGACATCTGAATTAGCCACTGCGGCATGAGGCACTGTTGGGTCTCAATTCACATTCTCCTACATCTCTTGAGATAGGTAAGATGAATCACAGCCTGCAGGTGTCTGGTTCTTCCCATCAGCTATGAGGGGAGCATGAAAGACCTGCTGCTGTGTAGCTAAATGTCTGCCTACCTCCGCCTTGAGGGAGCTGAGCTCCATTCCCACTGCCCTCTGCAATGCAAAATTTGGTGGAGGAAGGAATCAAGACAAATACCGTAGAGGTCAGTACTTTATCTTCTTCTGTTAAAAAGCAGAATTTGTCCTTTAGTGAAGAAGAGTTAAACAAAAATAGTCTGTAAAGGCTCAGCGTGGAAACATAATAAGGACAGGCCTATCAGAGGTAGTCTGCAAAGAAACGAGTCACAAAAATAACACCCAAGCGGCCTAGGATTGCAACAGCAGAGCCCCAAAGTGTATTTATAACAGCCTTTAATCACCACTTTCACCATGTCCGTTTGCTACTCGCACTTGTCGAAACGTTACCTTCACCTTCTGCTCAGGGCCTGGTTTTGTGAAGCATCCTCAGCTCACGTCATAGCCTTATACCCAGGGAGAGAGAAGATACGGCACGGAACGGTTCCTATCACCTTATGTGTGGGTGGCTGTGAATCAAGGAAACAATTGCTCTTAAATAAATGACGTGAGACTAGAAAAGTGAAAACTTGATGTATGATTTGAGAGCAAAACTCCAGCCCCTTTGGGTTCATTTCAGTAAAAGTAAAGAGCGGTGCCACCAACAGTGCTGTTCTGAGGAGTCAGTTGGCATTTCCACTGTATAATCTTGATTTTTGGCGTCGGTATCTCTGTCGTTTCAAGCCTTGATGACCTGTAACTTAGTGTTAAAAAAAAATAATTAATTGCTGAAATAATGGGATTTCTCTCTCCCCCTCTCTCTGCATCACAAAAAAAAATAAAATAGAATTTGCATTTTGTGAACTATTTGCCAAATGTCTCATCATAACGACCTTCCTTTTAAAGAGGTGGGTAATAAGCAGGAAGACAAAGGAGATGAAAAAAAAGTTCAATATTTAAAAGCTTTACTCAACACAGACAGTCCTTCCTTTCCACAAGTTGTTTTGTTTTGTTAAAAAATGAGAAATACGAGTCTCATTTACCAATCATAGGAACGAAAACAAATAAACATGCAGGCAATTAGTAACAAATGCTCAAGTAAACGTATCTGTTCCAAAAAGAGGTGTCATAAAAGATGTTAAACCTGAAATTTACTACCACTGAAGTCAGCAACAGCATTTCCATTGCCTCCAGCTGGAGGAGGACTTGGTTCCTAGGAAGTTCACTTCAAAGATGATTATCTTTATATCAGCAAGTCTAGGAGCGAGGGCTCCCTGGCCTTCTAGATGAATGCTAAAGGGAATACAGCGCAATAAATCCCTGTTTCAGCAATGATAAGGACTCTGGCCTCAGCTGAAATATAAAAGTACAGTTATACGAGTTTAAAAATCCTACCAAAATCTCCGAGTAACCACATCTGCGGTCCTACCACAGGTAAATTTCCCAAGGCTCTTGTTACATCTGTGGCTTAAATAAGCATCCCAGGGCCTGTTTCACTGTTTGTTACCAGATTGTTCGAATATTTCGCTTCTGTTTATTAGCTACAGAAGGTCTCAGGCTCTTTGTTTCGGGTTTATACAGAATTTACCAAATTCACTGTTCATAATCCACAAGTAGAGACTGAATTGTCTGAGAGCTTTCCAATAATGTTGTTGAGGCTGTGACTTTCGATTAATATAAAAATAGACCTGTAAGGGCTTCCTTAAGTCAACACAGTTTTGGCCTAGTAAATAACCAACCTTTCCAAATGCTCTCATGGTTAAAGGTAGTGACAAGGTATTTTGGTTGTACTTCAAGAATATGGGTGAGCCAATTTCTCCTTGATTCTTCTTCCTCTTGTGTGTTTTATTTACCATTTTTTTTTGTTAATTGGGATGACAACAATCACGTACAGCTTTGAATGGGACAGTTATCCACTTTTGAACCGCTACTGAATTACGTACCCTGACTCACATAATGGAAGGAGGATTCCCTGTTTGCATTCCCAAGGTCTTTCCAGCAAACCTCAGGACTGAAATCCCTCTCTCCAGGCTTCTCCCAAAGCTGTGCACGGTGCAGGCTCCTGCAGACTGCCCACCTCGCCTCCCCGTCTGCCGCTGAGCTCCATCTCAAGCTGCTCTGCCTCTTTTCCACACGCATCCCTGCCCAAAACAAACTCAACAAGGCTCCCCACCCAGATCTTTGAAATTCCTGGGCAACCTTACATTTGCCTTTGTTTTGGGCAGAAACGTGTGCTGAACTGTCCCTTATAGCTCAGAAGAGAAGGGCGGTGGTTAAACTTCGCATTTTCAACAAGGCTTAACCCAACCTAGAACAAAACCCTCAGTAAAGATGTAACCACTTCACAACCCCACGTGCGTGCTTGCGTGTGTGTGTGTGTGTGTGTGCAGTATGGGGAAAGGAATTTGCAGAAGAAATGGCCACCTTTCTCCAAATTTCCAGCTGGGCAGGAGCCACAATCAGAACCAGGATTCAGGCAGCTCAGTTCATCTGAGAGCTGCGTGGAGGGAAAATGTTTAATGCTTAGCATTTTGTTTCTGTTGGGAGTAGGGATGCTGGTGCCCTTTTGGTTTCTACTTCAGCCACCAGGTAACTAGGCAGATGTGTAGGCAGCCCCAGCTTTTTAATTCTGAGCTGATCTGAGCTGAGCACCAGGCTGGGGGCCAGGGAGGCCACACAGTGTAAAATCTGGGCACTTGACAAGTCTTCTGGGCTGGAATCAGGCTCCATCAGACCAGCTCAGAGGGTGTTGAAGACCCTTGCACGGTATGCCCTTGTCCAAGCTCGCAAGCCAGTCTGTGTTAGCAACCCCCGCTTTCTGGAGACTGTGGGATTCAGAATGGCTGAATCACCTGGAAGGAGTCTCTCTACTAATATTTTGCCACAAAAAAAAAAATAAAAAAATCCCTCAGTAACTCATAAAGCACTGCTTACTAAACTTGTATATGTCACATCTGTCAATCCCAAATAATGGTAATGCTGATGGTCTTAGTAAGACAGTGTTTTATACCCTGAGGAGGCGTTCCATGAATTGACATCTTCTAACAGACAGAGTTTATGTTAAGGTGAGTTATCTCACAGAACCAACCTCAATCCCTTTTAAATGAAGGTTCTGTTTATAGCCTATCAAGGTCAGGATTGTAAATCCCAGAACAAATCACCAGTTCTAATTGAAAGGAATAATGCCAATTATATTTTCCAGTCATTTTCAGTACTTGAAATGTGGTCTCTGTTCTCCTTGGACTTCTCACAGGTAAGTAGAGATGGTATCTTTGTGAGCTTAATAGTAGCCTGTTTATTATAGGTCCTTTGTTTTTACCATTAACTTGAAATACATACCAGTATTAAACATTGTATACGGCATAACAAACAAGTTAATTCTTTCAGTTTTTCAGTGGTATGTTCAACAGAGCTTTAGGAGTATTTCCAAAGAAATTTCCAACCATTATTTACCCTTCGTAGACAAATCCACGTTGGTTTTTCCATGCTTTTTGTGGTCTATTTCGATTGATCACCCCCAGTTCACCAATGAGAATTTCACAGGAATAGAGAGTTTTCCATACATGTTACAGAATATTTCAAAAACCAGAACGTCTTTAATCTTTACTACATAACTTTGTAACACAAAACCGATTCTGAGAGATAAAGCACTTCCATCAAGTGAAGACAGCAAAACAAAATGCAGCACATGACCTAATCGTCCTCTTAAAGAGGTAACATCTTCATATTAAATTGAATACTTGAATTAAATTTCTACGGTGTTTTTTAAATAACTAAGTCAAATAAATAAAAAATCCGGACGTTTCATGACAAGAAAAAGAGAGGAAAAAAAAATTGTGGGTTTAGTATGGTTAGCTAGACTGTATGTATTCTATCAGTACAGCCAATGATTGTAGTTAGTGCTTAACTAGCAGAAATTCTGCATAGTTAAAGCATTGGCTTTGTGACAGAACATGCATAAAGCACAGTAAATAGCAATACTATGTACAGAAGTCTTTAATTCGTTCAATCACAGAGGTTTATCAAGCCTGTTATATAACCTTGGGCTGGAAAAATGATAAAGATACTTTGCAGGTAGAGAACATTTTCCTGACAGGATCCCAAGTCATATTAATAAATTCAGAGACTTTTTTTTTCATATTTTCCACTGAAGGTGTAGGGGAAAAAAGAAGAGAGAATTCTTTTTTTCCTCATTATTTGGTGGTCCTTCCTTGAAACTTTCCAAACCAAAGCCATTTCTCCCATCTGGTTGGAACACAGATCTTGAGTAATTCAAATCAGATGTAAAAATCCAAGCTACACTAGATGAAATTCAAGAGCAGTATAGTTACAGGGTTAGAAGAGTCTGCAATATGGCACCTCCTTTAATCAATAACAGCCTCAGTTTCTGTTTGTCTGTAAAAACAAGACTATAATTAAGAGTGTACTAGGGCATTAATTATTTCACTACCTAGTGTTGCAAGTTACCGTATTAGTGGCACTTGACATCTATATTATTCTCAGTAATTTCTAACCCCTGTACTCTCGATGAAGTCCGCAGCAACATGGTCTGTATTAGATTATGGTTCCAATGGCAAATATTGAAGATCACTAATATCAATAAGTACTTCCTTATCTCAGCCATTTGTAACTGCTTGTATTGACTTCCGTTACATTCCTGCAGTTCTGCTTATACCCAAACGGTCGTCGTTAATTTCCATTAACTAAGTCACAACTATACGCAATTTAAATTATTTCCAATAGATGCTCAATTAATGCCTGTTATCTGCATTTAATTTCCATTGATTCCAAAAAGCTACTGTTGAGCTTAATTGCTGCCATAAGAAAACCAGTTTACCATAGGCATCACTGGGTCTCCAGTAATACCAATGGACAGCTACGGGGACTGATTTCCCTCTTGCCGTCCAGCAGTAGGGAGCAGCGCTACACAACAGTGGGATGTGAATCAATGGCTAAAAAAATGCAAACCGATGCAGCTGGAGTTGGCCAGCGAACAGTATTTACCTCACCAACAAATGCGTGTTCTTCGAGACCATTCCAGTTGGCCAGAAAATATTTCAGAGGTTTCCTTAGATTTTGCATGTGAAAATAAAAGCGAGTTACAGCAGACCTCCGAAAGTAACACAGTATTCTGGCTTGTTCCACTTCAGGTAAAAAATGTCATCTCATAAAGAGAAGTTCTAGACCAAGAGAAAAATCAGTGCAACTCGTTCGATTCTTTTCTTGCCCTTATTATAATTTTGTCCATACAAATACCCTGGCTGACTAGGAGAAAAACATCCAAGCCCTTATCTGCAGGACGTTTTCAGATATTTTTGGGTACTACAGGTTCTTAGCAACACTTGAAACTCCTTGAGATTAGCTCACCACTTTAACATACTGTTAGGCATTTTACATACAAGTCAGTTTGTCCTCTCAGAAATTGCCAATTCATGAAAACAAACCAGCTGCATGAGAGTGATGATCTTGACTAATGTTCCTTTACAAGAGAAAAACAAAAGAATCTGCCTGCTGAAAACCAAATGCTGCATCTTCAGAATGGCATTTTCAATTTTGCATTGCAAATCTTTTTCCTATTTCCCATACTATTTCAAGTTGAGATCTAAATGAGATATTTTGCTTTTATTCAAACAAATCACTTCATTGAGCAACAATTATTTTATTCATAATCATGCTTTGTAATAGCTTTCTGAATTGTTTTATTTCTTCCATTAGGAGTGGAAATGAAATGCAACCATAAGACATTTCCTGAGAATGAAAAGGCTGGATTTCACTGGGCTTTAGTTAAGAGTATTTTTTCATTGGCTTCCCTTCCTAAATATGTTCAAAGTCTTACCCAAAAAGGCCCTCCAAGCTAATTCTGTACACATCCTACTTTGTAGTATGGTCAGACCTCATGTCCATTATTAAATTACTGGGGTACAGCTTTTCCTGGAGTTTTACCACAGCCTCCTGTTCTTTAACAGTTGTATATTCACACAGTGAATATAATACCTATTGATTATCTACATTTGGGGCTGGAGAGGTATAAACTACCGTTGGATTTAAGACTACCCAAATTAAAAGCCAGTCAAGTAGCTGTTACTCCATCTGCGGTGGCCAGAAGGTTGAGCTCTGCCCTGGCTTAGAGCAGATCTCTGCAGCCAAATCTCAAGGTGACAAAGTCTTGGGTAATAGTTACAAACTTTGCATCTGAAAGAAAAGTGACACCTCTAAGAACCAAACCCAGATGTTGAGGGTTATGGGCTACATCTTAAGAGACAGAGATGAGCCTCTCAGGCAACCCTGACATGCTCATCTGCATAACAAGGAGCTGATTGATGCACACACCCTGCAGAGGACTGATGCTGTCAAGAGCTGAACAAAGGAAAGCATCTGCAGGAATTTTATTGGTCTTGGAGAACTTATCTCCTGAAACCTTATCTATTAACTATGTACACAGACACAGACATCAGTGGTGATAGATATTATCGGCACTTCCTTTTGATTGCTTCCCTTTCATGCCAACATTACCTCTGCCTGGTCAGGCCTGAGCCTCTCCAGCTAAAGCTCACTCAAGATCTAGTCTCAGCGAGGCTCTTGTTCCTGGGACATCAGCATTTACACCTACTCTCTAATCCCTGTCACCTCCAGAGCTTTTAACCTCAACAATTTGACCCTCAGTTATAAAATCTGCAAGTTTTCCAGGCTCTGCAACCTGGAAGCATAGGATGAGGATTAAATACTGTGACGGTCTCATAAACTGTTGCTAGTTCTTGTAGTGCCACAGTTTATGGTGGTTATTTTTACACTCAAGTTACCCTGGAAGCCCTGCCCTGTGGGACAGGTGCTCTCAGAAGATAAGCAGCAGTGTGAAAAGGTCGGGAATTTGCCCCATTGTACAACAAACTTGACATCTCATCTTCTTCTTAGATTTGTAACACACCCAGTAGAGTTAAACTAATCCACCGCTGCATCCTTCCCAACATTTGTCAGTGGCATTCTAGACAGCCCCAACTTACTGTAACTAAAGATGCCCCATCTACACATTTCTCAGTCTTGCACAAGCAGACGTTTAGTCAGCCCTGGACGATAAACTCAGATGACCGTGGCATGGAGGATTCCTTTCCCAGCCAGATTCCTCCAGCAAAGGGAATTCCCAGTGTGCAGCTCTTGCAGGGATTTGGTCATACACATGGTATCTCACCACTGAGCTTTATCAAGCCTCAGGTGCCTTTGAGCCTGTGCAGGACTTCAAAACTTGGATACTTTAAAGCTGGGAAAAAAAATAAATCATATCCTGTTTAAGTACCTTTGGAACTAGGCATTAGTTGAGCAAGGGGGTTCAGCATTTAGTTCTAGTTTAAAGAAAGAGTATTTGAATTTGACTTCTGTACCAATTTAGATTCCTAAATCTATTTTCTAACCTAGCCCTTAGTGACTAAGGCATCTGGATGAGTGGCAGAGATTAAAATAACCACCTTTGATAATTCTCTAAATTCCTAAATGGAAAGCACTCCTCGGAGGTACATAAATGGTTTGCCTGTTTCACAGACCAGAAAATCAGGACCAAAGTCCAAGAAAAAAAAAAAGACATATCAAAACATCAGCTGAAACAGAAGGCTCCAGCTGTTTCAAATGCCACTAAACCACAATGATTATTGCTAACATAAATAAAGCAAAATCTTAATCCAGCTTTATCAAGGAGTTACTAACCATATTTCTCTGTTCTTCCAGTAGTTTTACGAGAGGGTGCATTTTCATAAGCAAGGAGAAGGACAGTATATTAGCCTTCACTTTTGCTCATACTCTAAAATAACCCCAAACACCTCCAAACGCATCTGACAACTGAACTTGGTCAATTTATAGAGAGTGGAAAAAAAAATGCTGTCAAGCCAACATCTAAATTATGCCCTTGCTAAGTGGCTTGACTTGTGGTGGGGTTTTTTTTATTGGACAATGTCACTTCCTTGTGACCACTACAAATGATAACAGTTGCAAGAGCTTTACTGTTACTAAACCAAAGGAATGGCTGGAATTTTTGGAAAATCTTTAGAGCTTCAATACTCAGCTCAGGCTGACATTTTGTACTCTAAAGGCTATCTTTAAGCAACTAAATAGGTGACAAAGCACTCCAGAATCTGGCAAGACATGGAAAAAAAAAATAAAAATTAAAGCCTAGAAATGCCAACCCGTTGCACTTTTGCTGCGCTCCATGATTGCAGCGAAGGGTTTGGGTTATTTCATTTACAGACTCGTGGCTCCCTTCATTCCAGTGACAAAAATGCCAGTAGCATTTCTAAATTAAACCCAGCATCTTGTCCCTTCTATTTAGGGCAGCTTTTTCTCTGCCCCACCACATCTCCAAGCACGATGCCTGTTCTCTCGTACCATCTGTGTAAACAGCCCTCCCTGGTTTCCAAAAGTGCCTTTTTATCCACTGCTGGGATCCTCCACTCAAGGAAAAAACTTTCAAGATATGTTCAGTGAGTGGTGTTTTTGGTAAACAGGTTAAAGGGATCACACAAAATTCCCCACCATTGTGTTACTCTCCAGAATGTTCTCTGAGAACTCTTATTCTACTTCTTCACAATACAATGTGGAAGGGGAGGAAGAAAAAAAGAAGTTTGATGCTGATCTAAGTGTTATTGCAATTCCTTAGCATTCCAAAAGACTCATAACTAATGACTGAAGGAAAACATTTTTAAGGACACCAAAGAAATGCCTGCAGCAGGATATGGCACAGGGAAACCTGAGCTATCTGGAAATGAGTTCATGCTCCTTGGAGCGGTGGAGTCCCAGAGTAGGGATGTTCAGGTCCAGAGATGTTCTGCTTTTGGGATCCAGCGGAGTATCTCTCCATGGCAGTTAATGAATGGTGGTGTGAATCACGGTCATTTTCATCAGGATCTGTATTTTTACACCTTTTAGGAGATTTTAATCTCTTGTCTCTAGTTGTTTATCCTGGCATTTCTCTGTAGAGGGATTTAGGATTGCATGTTTCTACCTGAGAGGTGAGGGTGACCAACCACTTGCACGGGTTGCCCAGAGAGGTTGTGGAGTCTCCATCCTTGGAGATACTCACAAGCTGACTGGACATATACTGGACAACCTGCTTCAGGAGGCCCTGAGATTGGACAAAACGACCTCCAGAGGTTCCTTCCAGCATCATCCTTTCTATGACTCTGTCAGAAATACCAAGGTTGGGCTATTTATTAAAACAGGCCAAATAGATTCATAGGATGGGAAAAGAGTCAGCGACTGGGTTCGCTGGAATGTAAGGACAACAGAGCCACTGGGAGTTCCAGATCTAAAAAAATCAAGTCCTTATATGCTCTGATAACGGACGAGGTCCACAGGTACCAGAGCATGACAGGACTGAAATGAAGGAAAAAGGAGACGTTCCAGAAACTCTTGTCACCACTTGTTCAATATAAAATTGTTCCTTTGGGCTCCCATGCTAATTCATCTTTCCCCTCATATAAGATACCTGGTGGATTCACTGCTAAAGTGTATGAAGGCTGGGTCAACAGCTGCTCCATGTCTCTTCTGTAGAATACATGTGTATTTCACTGTTTTCCTATTCTTATTTCCTATCTTATCCCTATGTTTGAATACTAAGATATCATATAGAGAAAAACATCTGTAATTGCTCTGCAAACTGTATTGTTCTTTCATATGAACACAACAATGAAGCTCTGTTCATAAACCGCTACCAATATAAATAATTACAAAACCATTAAAAAAAAATAAAAATAAATGCACGCAATAACCAGAAGTCTAACCCCACCATTACTAAATAGCACTTCATAGCTGTGGCTCTGCGTTATGACGGCCTCACCAAAACAGCCGCAATAGCCGACTTCGTAAAATCCTCCACTCTACAAATGAAATGAATGGGATAATTAAGAAAGCCTACGTTTAGTCCGCAAAGGGAAACCACCATCCCTACAGCATGAGTACGAACCCACATTTTTAAAAAAAAAAATGTCAACATTTCCATTTCCTGGCGTGCATGATCCATACCTCCTTGTTCTCTATCCATTTAAAGCCGTGCGTTGAGAACGTAGAAGCCGTGCAGCTGCTTTGCTCCCCGTAACAGCGTCAGATGCTCTGCCAACAGCTTCAGGTCTCGATTGGAAAATCTTCAGGGCTGGGACTTTGGCTTCCTACCTGCAAGACGCTTCGTTGCTAACAATAAATAGAAAATTGCGGATTAACGGTAAAAATCTTTGTGACAAAAACCCCAACCGTGGCACACAAGCATGGAGGTCTTGCGCTAGGACCTGTCCGGCGGGGTTTGTTATGGAGAGGGGTTGAGATGACAGTGGTGGTCCCAATAGTTCTTTACCACGGTTTCTCCTGTGCCACAGGGAGAGGAGCGGGCCTCGGTGGAGTGGCAGCTCTGCTTGTCCCTGCAGGTCTGGCAGAGGGGGAGATGAGAACCAGAATTACAGGTCTGACCCCAGTAAAGATCACCCCCACGCCCCTCTCTGCTACCCTAGAGAAAGGAGGAGAAGAGCAGGAGCACAATTCAAATGCAGGGGGGGGTGACGTGGTTTGTAGCACGTGCCGCTCCCGCTCCCCATTTTGCAGGGGGTCGCGCCTCCGTGTTCGTACCTCCGTGGGGTTTAAGCAGCGCTCACGCAGCCCTGCGGCTGGGCTTGAAATACTCTCCTAGTGAAAAACAGGGGTGAGGGACGGGGAGAGAGGACATTTCTTTTCCCTTCCACTCCTCCAAGTCTTCCGTCATCTTTCTATTGTCAACCTCCCTTCTTTTTTGCCTGGACTGCGATGGATTTTTGTTCATGAATGTGCCCTCCCAGCAGTGCTCTGAGTGCCAGGATTGCCGTTAGCCGCCCTTTCCTCTGAGCAGTGTCATTGCTCCCACCGCTCTAGCTGAAGATGGCTCCTCGCCCCTGTGTTTTCTTAGGCCATGCCAAGAGTTATCTGTTTCTAACTCCTAAAATATGTTGGCTGTACAACGCTGCCCCATTACCTTCACGTTGCATTAGCTCTATAAATAGGAGAAAAATACACCTGTCGAGATGATGTAAGAGAACAACACGTGTCCGTTTTATGCTGAACAGCAGCTCCGGAACAGCTGCCGATACTCTGCCAGTTGCATTTGACTTGCACCATTTCAGCATTTGCCAACAAGATTTTTTTTTTTTTGCACTGCACGCAGCCAGCCAGGTGTTATTATCACTCCACCCACACGCCTGAGTCCAGTAACAGTCCTGCTCCTGGCAAAATTCAATCTTTTCTCATCTCTCGACCCACGTTCATCTTCGTATCGTTTTTTAATTACTCTACGGTTAGCTGAAGCTCCTGCCATAGATCAATGATTTCCTTTCAATTCTCGTTAAAGATTTTTCGTTTTCCTAAATTTGCGGCGCGTTGCTCAGAAGCTGCTAAGAGCGCACTTGCCTCTCATTATCAAATCAGCGAGGAATGGGCTCAATGAAGCAAAAACCATAAACCCAGCACTGAGGACCTTCAGGCTTTAAGGCCTTTCCTACTGCTCCAGACAGGCTGCAAATAAAAACATGGTCTTTTGCCACCTTGAAAGCTACAGGCCAGACCCTGTTGGTGTAAAGAGCCACAGCTCTGGTTTGGGGTGCAAGCAAGATGTCCTGATTGACCCCAGCTAAATATTTGGCACTGTACCCTGGCTGCTCTCTAGCTGGGGGAACGCTTCTCCGTGAAACTGTCCCTCAAAGAGGAATTGCTGGAGTTTTCTGTGATTCTGTATTTCTAAACGTGCGTTTTCAGCTTCTTTTTATTTTGGCAAGCAGTATATTGAGGTCTGTACTGAATTCTTCAGAGGGTGCTCACGCTGAGGATGTCTCGTTGTACCTCTGGGCGCCACTGCTCTTGGCATCTCTTAGCACTGCTATTTAATAAAGTTCTGTTCATCGTGGAGTTCCATTTACGAGCCACTGGCAAACAGAAGACAGTCTTAAAAATCCCAAGCCTTTGTAATGGTGCTTGCTTTCAAAAGAGAGGATGAACAAATGACATAAAAGAGAGTGATGAACATACCTACTCGTTCTTTTAAGCAGGGTGAGAAGAAAATCACTATTTAGTCTAAGCAGGAAAATAGAAGCTATGACACAATTTCAGGTTGTTTCTCAGGGTGACTGTGGGCACAGCAAGATCTACAAACTGCACGCATCAGAACTGGGCCCAGTTACGACATCCTTTATGGTTTAGAATCATAGAATCATAGAATAGAATCATAGAATTATCCGGGTTGGAACGGACCTTCAGAGGTCATCTAGTCCAACCCCCCTGCTGAGAGCAGGGACATCTTCCACTAGAGCAGGTTACTCAGAGCCACCTCAAGCCCCACCTTAAATGTATCCAGGGATGGGGCCCCAACAACCTCCTTGGGCAACCTGTTCCAGTGTTCTATCACCCTCATGGTAAAGAAGTTCTTTCTTATTTCTAATCTAAATCTACTCTTTTCTAATTTAAAACCATTACCCCCATGGGTTTAAGCCCATGTTCACTATGCACATGCATTACATTAAACTTTTTCCTTCTCCTTTTCTTCAGTTACTCTTCGGCTGTGCATTTTGGTCTAAACTTTCCGAAAATTGCATGCACAGTTCCTACAATTATGCATGTCATCGATTAGTTATTTATGTATCCAACTGCTGTGACCAGGTATGCAAATCTCCAAGCAGCTTTTGCCATTTTTTCAACCATTTAGCCCTTTGTCATTTATACGTCCACTTTTGTTCGAAACACTAAGTTCATGGAAATTTAACTCATTTGAAACATATGTGTAGAGCCATACGAACTGCCCAAAAGCGTCACAAAGAGAAAGGATAACCTTGTTGTTAAGGCAGGAGAGCGCGAAATCTGGTTTCCATTCGGAGTTCTGCCGCACATTTCCTGCGTAACCCTGGGCAAGTCGTGAACTGTAACCTAGCTCAGCGTGGCTGACCTACATGCGAAGCAGACAGAGCCATCCTTACTCGGCGAGGCTATTGAGTCGTTCCGTTTGCTGGTGCACACAAAAAAAACCCCGACGAAACGAGTAAGTGGAAGGTGCTAAAGAAGTATATGGTATTATAAATAGTCAACGGTCACAAGCATGACAGATGATCTGTGCTCAATCATAAACCAGTAAGTAAAGGGGCAAACACGGCCATTGAGAACTGAGCAAGAAAACAGCAAATAAATTCAAGCAGGGGGACGACTGAGAACCGAACAGTAACCGTGAGCATAAGCAGGCATGTGAGTAATTAACCTTTATACTGCAAGTTTTACTGTCCTACTTGGTCTTGTCGTTTTACAAAGGGCCACAGTGTCAGGAGACATTTGAGAAGGACTGAGCTGGTTAATACGGCACTGACCACCCCACAGTCTCTCTGAGCGGCATCAACTATCCTTCATTAATCAGGATAATCCTGACGGTGATATTCATGCCAGGTATTGGCCAAAAGCTGGTGGAGAACACTGTATTATTGAAGCAACTAATACAGCTGTGTTCAGTTATAGGCAAACATGCCCCTTTTGTTTCCTTACACACCAGACCAGAACTGCAAAGTCAATTCTGTTGCTGTGGTTGCTTTCTTCTTTTTGGCTAAAACCCGGTTAAGATTTGCACATTGCCTCACTAAACATTTGGGGCACGGTCTTGTGGGAGCCCTACAGATCATGCCATATTTGGAGAGAAAACATCTCCATTTCAAACCTACCTAATGTTATACCTGACCTATATATGGCATGTGCACCGACATCATTAGGAGTCTAGAGTAGACTGGTCGGGGTATCTGGCCCAATTATGACTTACCACAGCAAAGTGGTCAGTATCCTCAGATCCAGGTGGGATAAAATGCTACATCTTGGGCCCCAGGTGGCAAATTTCTATTTTGGTCAACAAACTCTTTCCTCCTAAGAAATGAAGCAAAGCTTTTGAAAATATATTGATAGTATCTCTTTACCTCCACGAAACCGTTTGATGAGTCTTTATTTCACATGTGATATTCCTTGGGCGGCTTTGGAAATCAGAGTTAAAAATGAACAAAGAAAACTCTGGTATCTTAAGTCTAAGGTTTTCTGAGCTTCAGGCAGGTGCTTGAAAATACGCCTTTAAAAGTGACTGTCACCCTGTGAGTCATCACACCCACCTTCAGCTCTGCTGCGCTCCTTCAAGCTAGCATCCCACACGGAAAAACCACACCAATTCCCACTAACAGCTAGTAAAGGAGGAGGCTGGGAGGGATGGGTGTGATGAGCCACCGTGAGTGAGCTTGAGGCCGCCTGAAAGCCCCAGAATTCATCCCCGTTTGAACTGGAGCATATCTTTTGGAAAAAATATATCACCTTCATTTAAAATGTTCCACTGGGGGAAACACGCTGTAAACTTTGGGAAATATTTCAGTGGCTAATTAAACTCAATTAAAAATCCATGATGATCAGAAGGGAGCTTCACAGGGGTCCTTATCGGCTAGAGAGAAGGAGCCCAGATTTACGGCATTTATATGTGAATTGCACCTGGGTGACGTCATTGGTTGTTTTTTTTTTAATCACCGACTGCAACACAAAACCACACTGCCTGTAAAAATCTGGCCAGCAGAACGATTAGAAGAGTAACTATTCCCTTCCAGGTCTTGTGAAGTGTTTATTAAACCTATTAGACATAATCTGAAAAATGGAAGTCATAGGCATGTGCCGTGGGAGTAGTTTCACCGCGCTTTAGCTGGTCTTGATTATCTGGGCTACAGTCAATGGAAAAACACGGGCACTTCTACAACGTGATTCATTTGATCTTAGGTATACACCTACCTTACATTTGGACGGATGAATCACATTCGTAGTATGTGTGGCAGTTAAGAAAATGTGGGCCGTGGCCCCAGTTCTCAGCAACCACGAAAAAGCCAGATAAACAGTTGTACCTGATGGGAAATGAGCTGCAGGGCAACAGGGAGTCTGTCTTCAGCTCAGCTCCACGGTGTCCCCTGCAACCGCTGGTCGCTGCAGTGCTGTAGAGAAGTGCCCTAAAGCCAAGTCACCACTCGTAAGGGCTGACTCTTGAAAGGAGCAGATTTACCCAGCAAAACTGTTGGAGCCAAGGTCCCATCTTCCATGATTCCAGTGCTTTAGGGGTTTTACTGTGGGCCAGGTGTAGTTGACTCTCACTGGCTGCATGCAAGTTAGGCTCACTCCTAGAGAGTCACTTCAGGAGAAAAGCCTTCAGGTTTGTGCTACACTGTTAGTGTAGAGACATCCCGTGCTTTTTTTCTTCATGATACTAAGGTATGTGGATCTATGCTCAATACCTGAGGCTAGATTTCTACTAGCAGTTGTTATCTTCTCCATCCTAGTCCATAAGGTGCTAGAGACAGTCAGTTAGATGTTCCCAGAGCCGAAGCAATCAGCCTGCTGCTTTTGCTGTCTTGGGATCTGTGGTTGCTGACTCCTGTCAAATACAGGTAACAAGTTCAGAACTACAGTGCTCATTGGCTTTGGATAAAAGTGCCCAGGGAGCTTGCCTAACACCCGGTGCCTGCTAGTGAGCTACCTGCCTGGGTTTCCAACTATGGCTCAGATGCTGCCTCCTGAGCAAGTGATAAATGGTCTGTTTCACTCTAACCTGAATCCTTGATGAAGCTGACAGGTCAGATGGGCTTGGTTGAAACCAGATGCTCAGCAAATCTAGGCACTGCAGTCCTTTCTCTTTTTTTTTTTCCTCCCAATTCTCTGCTTCAGCACAGCATAAATACCTACTTCCCTCTCTGCTTGGGCTTTTGTAACTCTACAGGCTTTAAAAGCATTTGTCGCTTTACAGTTTGATCGTGAGTAGAATTTCTTCCAGCACTAATGGAGATAACTCTGGGAATAAAGTTCCTTAAACTGCTCGTTCCTTAAAGAGGAGGCCCATCTTTCATTTTTTTTCTGTAGCTGTTGTGCTCATCTACAGTCTCTATAGAGTTAATAATGCAAAGTTACACAGGTGGAAACTTAAAACAAGAGGTCAAATGAGAAACACAGCTTTCATCCATGTCTGGGGTCATCACCGGAATGCAAAGAGATCGTTTCGTTTGTAGAAGACTCAGTAATTGTAGGAGGAATATTGTCTACCTCCTTCTCCACTCTCCAAAGAAATTACCTAATAGTTTCCAAGTGAGATGGCTTTGAAAAGAATTTGGGTTTGATTCAGTTATCATCTCAGAATAAGGAAAAGCATTTTACTCTTAAATTGCAATTTTCATTAGTTATCTAATGCCAGCTGAAATTCACACCGTTTCCCCAACTAACATATGCTTCTTAAATTTTCTCTCCCTTTGATATACATCTAATAAAATAAATAGGTGAAAATAATAATCTGCTGTACTTCTAACCCAAGATCCAAAAAGCTCCTTTCCTTCAGAAACGGGATTTCATTTCCAGACAGGGAAGCTGAGGCAGACGGAGCTCTCAGGCTTTGCCTGGGATCGCACACCAAGCCAGCAATTGACCTGGGAATAAAATCCAGGTGTGCTGTTTCCACAGGCCATCCTCTAACCAATACAACTGTCCCAATTCCTTCCCTCTGCGAATAGATCTGATTTCTAGCAGTGTTGGGAAAATGATATTTTTGTGCAAAGTTCCAAAGCAAAGCGAACCGTCTCTACCTGAACCTGCTGGATTTTAAGAGGCTGTCTTATTTCGCTTTCACGGATGAGAAAATGTTTAGTCCACCTGCTGGTTCCTATCACAGAAACGATACCCTGATAAATCTCAGAGCCCGTGATGGCTGCTGTCGAAAGATCGGGTCATTGAAAAGATGAAAAACGTGGTTTCAAATGGAGAAAAAGAGTTCAGCTATTTATATGACAAATACAACCAAGGGAGATTTTCTTCCCCAATCCTCTGATGAGGCTTTTTAAATGTTAGTTGGTCCCTAAAGAGGGGTCTGTTGGTGAACACATGCCCAGTAGTATTCAGAGTTCTCGTCTGACCTAAGCAGGAAGGGGCTGTTCTGTTTAACAAGCAAGGCCCAGCTACAAAGAAGTGATAATGGAGATGCCATTGAGGACAGGGATGCATGCAGAAGCCATCGAGATTCCTCCCTTTGTCTCCAGACAGATCACAAGGACCAGGATTCTTTCACACACAGAAAGAAACAATTGCTGGGTGCTGGAAGGAAATTCAGTTGAGTCGCGGACAGTGTAAACTAAGAATCTGTTTCTTCATACAGAAGAAGAATATGCCCGTGGCAAGTCGTCACACACATCCATATCGAGTCATTGGGGTTTTTTACACAGAATTAGGCAAAAGTCTTCTCTGCTTCCTCCCACTAAATGCCTTGGGAACTTGCCGCAGATCCCAACTGTCAAGTGGTTGCCTCTTCTGTTTGGTCTAAAATACATGATATTTTTCTCCTCTCCAACCTTTATTTTCCTTTTTCATTCACCTCAGGTCTAGCTGCATCACTTTGACCTCTCTGTGAGGCCTGGGTAAATCCTGAAGATGCTGGGCCACAATTCTTAAGAAGGAAACTTCAAGTTCTTTCCGCTTCACTTCCCCTTCACATGTCTGAGGCAGTAAACGTTGCTGCCCCATAGTCTTCGTGGCAGGAGCTGCGTGCTGGCTGTGGCACCTATTGTCTGCATTTTTCCTCTCGTTAGTCTTCTTGACCTTTTATTGTCTTACTCCTGCAGTGTCAGGTCAGACTTAGTGTAGGTCTCCCTTCACTAAGGACCCCTTTGCTTTCGTGGATCACTAAGCAGGACAATTGCTCTATCCATCTTTTCAGGGTCTATTGTCGAGCCCCCCCTGAGCTGAGAAAGGTTTGATTCACTGGGAAACCATTTTGGTCAAAGGGAAACCTGACTATGTGTCCTTTTAGGAACTCTGTCTTAATCACTGACTTTTTTATCTGGGATATGAAGAGGATTCAGGAGATCAAAAGGTTTGGGAGTACATGGGTTTGACCACATTTTTCCTGGAAATAATGGGAAACCTCCACTGAAAAATGAGCTCCGTTACAATGGGCAAACAAGAAGGAAAGCCACATAGTGTTCCCAGAGCATTCTGAATCATCAGACCTTCAATAGCTTCCATAGAGAAGGGAAAAAGTAAACAGAAAATGTAAATGGAATGTAATAATTAATGGACCTAAAGAAACAGACTCATTTGATTTGCGCATAATTGGTGCCTTAAAATAAAAAAAAAAAGAAGTCAAAAGAAATGGACAGAGCAGATGGAGAAGGCTGAAGACTGGAAGTTCAGTTTGGCCGAGCTGGCAATGGACGTGTGTGTCCTTACTCAGAATTAGTAGCTCGCCTCACCTTCACAAGTCATTACACGTTCAACGGCTCCGTGTATTTCCCAGGACCGTGAAATGTTAACAGAGATCTTGTTGGAGCACCACCGTGGAACTGTGTTGGTTTTGCAGGTCCCGACGTTGTCACTGGGTGTATCTGCTCAGCCACATTTTTGCTAATGCCTCAAAGATTTCTGCCTGCATGGAAACCCTGACCATTATTTACACTTATGAGTATATAAGACGATCACAAATCTTCAGTTGACTGTATTTCCGAAGAAATTAACCAGCAGCAACCACTCCCATTCCAGAAATTTCTCAAAACAGAGATGTAGGCACCTCTTTAGATGCACAAATTTCAAAGCATTTGGTTCAGGAACTTAATTAAAAAACAGGAAGAACGAAAATGCCTCTCTTCCTGCAATCTGCCTAGAAGCCTTTTACCTACTGGTATGCCAAAATGCTTTTTAAAATGAATATTTCACTCTTCCTTCAATGAGCCGTTACCTCTGCACAGAGTCAGCTCAAGCCTTTTCAAAAGGCAAAGCTCAATATTGCCCTGTAAGGATAAAAGAGGAAAGGGACCGGTCTTCGGAAGGGAGGCAAGCAAAGGGAGGAACTTGGAACAGAAAGTCTTGGAGAGCTGGACTCATCTTCCTGCTCTCAATCAGGTGAAAGAAAAAAAACCAACCTGTAAGCAGGAGCCAGTGCCTCAAGTTTTCTCTTTGACCTAGGCAAATTCAAGGGGGAGCCAGACTGGTGTGCCTTTCTCCAGCAATCTGCTTTTCCTAGGCATTATCTGTGCCTTTCCTTATTTTTTTTTAATACTTCGAACATGAACAATTAAGGATTCTGCTTTGGAAAGCACCCCGGTTTAGGCAAAAGTTTGTATTTAAAGTGCAATACATGCTGAGATCTTTACCTGAGTCAAAGGAAAAAAAGAGTCAACTGGACATAGTGAGCACCAATGCACTGGGTTTTGGGTAAGGAGCCTCAGCTGGCTTCAAACAACCCTGAACTTTCAGATTAGACATTTCTTCTCCCATAAGAGGCGGGGGGGAGGAAAGCCTGTAAAAAAAAATATAGAAAACTCAAAAGAAAAAGTCTTTCCATCCATGAAGAGTAAAAAGTGACACCATCCACATCTTTGATGTTTCAAGTAAAGTGTAGAATCGAATGAGATGTGAACCACTCCTGTTTTCTACAGTGAATTTTCTGAACCTGATCTTTGTTGGTTGGAAAACAGACATAATCCTTGAAGTATTTACGTTGAGTACGGATCAGGAGAACTCTTTTCTGTTTCCTGGCACATATTGTCACCGAAGGCACAAAATTAATCTATGGTAACTTTTGTGCCACCTGAATTTGCTCCTGCTATTTGATTTCCCGGTGTCAACCGACCACCTAATGTCACTTTCTGTCAACATTACCAGGCAGAAGCGTGCAGGATATTAAATCTGCTTGCATTTACACATCAGAGGAAGGGAAAAAGCGACCCAAGCATTTCCTGTCCTGCAGAAACACCTGAATATTGTTTCAGTGGAATTGTGCCTGACTCGTTGACAAAGCTCTGCTCCAGAAGAGCCTTTAGTCCTGATCCTTAATAACACTAAATATTGATTTTCTTTTAATGAGCCCCAAATACACAGCCAAAAAAAAAAAAAGTGACCAGTGAATGAAAATACAAATATATCTACAGATCTGATGGAAGCAGTATAGCTGCAGCAATGCCACCAGCCTTCACCTGGTGGTGTACTATAGAAGGTAGTTTCTTTCCACCTTTTTGTTGATGGTTCTAAAGGAGGAATCAGATCCCAAGCTTGGCACCGTGGTTAAAAAAGTTTGCTCAAAAGACATCCCAGAAGAAATAACACTAAGAGAGAAAGAGGAATTGTTTCCTGTTTCTCTGGTAACAAGTTTCCTTCTGGATCCCTCTAGGTTGTCTGCCACCCCTTGAGCGCAGCTCAGGTGAGCTGCTACCTTTTTTTACCTGCAAAAGCAGCAAGTTGTCCCAGGTACTCTCAGAGTTCAGTCCTTCTTGATGAGCTAACTTTGGTAAAATTTATGAAGGGCCTCAGGAGGAATCAATTCCCCTGATTGAGAATTAGGTTGAGAATTTAACTTAGCATAGCTGAGTTGTCCCACCTAGTTTGAAGTTCTCACACTGCCTCCTCCGTCAGCAGACTGGTGGAGGCAGGACCTCCAACAAAGCAATGGCAAAAGGAGGAGGGTCACCTCTTCCATTAGCACAGCTGGAGCAGGAAGAGGATGATTTACTATCCCCACCCCAAACTCCTATTGAAATGAACAATCCCATTCCTCACAAAGCACTCGTGGCTCTGCTGCCTATTTAACTGGTAATATGGGCACTGGCGTAGCTGTAGATGTAAGAATTACACTATGATTGAGCTAATTGCTTCCAGAGGGAAAGAAACAGAAAGAAGCTATAAAAAGGTATGCAATATTTGAAACTCAGAATTTTTTCGCCCCCCAAATAATACTGTTTGCAGAGCTTTAAATGTCAGGTGGAACATAAATTCTTTCTTAAGCACATTTTACGTGTCTGGTTAAATCTTTTCTCCATCTACGTGTTCATGCTGATGGCTTCCCCAGTAAAACTCAGTACATACAGGTGGGCCGAATGACTCTGTGTGCTGAGTAATTAGTTGTGGTTAGTAATTAACTGTTGATGTTGATTTCAGCCTTGCAATTTTCTAATCTCGAGACGCTGATAATACAAAGCTAACACGAAGAGTTAATACAAAGCTGTATTAACTCTTCTTTTGAAATAAGTGGACCAGTAGCTGGTTAAAGTCAAAATTCCCATTAACTTTAGTGGTCTGTGAATCAAGCCCTTGATATATATAGAAGGCCCCTGAAAACAAAGTTTTATTTTTTTAATGTATTGTCTCATTTGTTGAATAGCATGGCTCGCTGCCCAGTGTTATGGCAGTTCACAATGACTATTCTTCCCACCCATTCTCCTTCTCCTCCTTCCATTAATCAGTGATGGGTCGGATTCAAATGTTTTGGAAGTTCTGTCTGGTTTTGATGTGACGGTACATAAAAATATCTACAAAGTAGTTATTAGGGTGCTTGGTGTGGCTGCATTTGTCCCGGGGAAACCTCCCCCTCCTCTCAGAGAGCGGCAGCACATTTTGTGGGAAGGTTGGCAGCTCTACAAGGTCTTCTTTGAGGCGGGCTCCACTCCCTCTGCCCCAGTGGTACATCCATCATTTTCGGTTTTCCTTTCCAAAATGCTTTTCACAAAAGTCACTTCCTTGTTTCACATTACTCCATGCTTTGTGAATTCAGACTGAAACATGCTGTGAACCAGATCCATATCTGGTGTAAATCAGCATCATCCTGCTGCTCTCAGTGGAGCTACAAAATTTTGTATCCGTAGAGGATCTTACCCATGAACCTGCTACACAAAGAGGTGGTTTTAGTGGAGGGCAAAAGGGTTCATGTGTTTTGGGAAGAGATGCTAGTAGGAACAAGACATGGAAAAAAAAATCCCACCTAAACAGTGAGGTGTTTCATTTCACAGATATCAAAATCTCTGTCATGCCTAATGAGATCATTTAGGATTATTTTATTTATCTTGCTTGCTCTGACAACTCTTATATTGTCCATTTCTGGGTACTAGAAACTGGTTCAGAGCAAAAAAAAAAAAGGACCAGGCTGCTGACTATGTAAGAGAGCTCAATTAATATCCTAACCTAACCTTAGATAAATGTATCCTTTGCACTCCCATTTTCTTATGAAACTCACCACCCCAAGCACCTTTTTAAAAAGTTGCTCCAGGATGCATTTGGTTAGATTTACAGGCTTTGTCACTTGTTGGCCAAAAGGGACATCAGGGATTGCAATGCGCTGCTTTTAACGTGGGGACGCTGCCTTTAATTTAGCGTAAGTGATTATATATGTTTGACTGACAAATCACTGCATGTAGCTTTTGTGGTTGGGGGCTTGTTTTATCAAAGAATTCTGCTGAACCTCTTCCAAACCAGAACTCTCATGTGTATAATTATATTGTATTTTCATTATATAAACTTGATTTTTTAAGACTGAAAACATAGGAAATGATTATGGGAATCTGCTTTCTGCACAACGCCGCCACGTCCTCGCGGGAAGAGGATTTTCTAACATAAACCAAATGTTGTCGTTAATAGACAGGTAGAAGATGCATCCCTCTGACCCATCAAACTAATGATGGAATAGAGGGATCTGGAAATACATGCAACTGCTCCACAGTTTAAAATCAATTTACAGCATCCTGTATATTGCATTAAATGGCACCTACTTGATACTCTGTGGAAGTACACGTCAAAGATTCATAGCCTGTAGTTGAGCAGCACTTGTATAGCCAAGGTAGGTGCTTCCAAAATATTTTCCAAGGCTATACCTCCAAAAAAAAATATTACTTCAGTAATAAATTTTTATTGCTTCATTACTTCTCAATTGGTGCAGGCAGATAGAGCTCTGTTAGAGACCTACTTTGTCCTGGGACAACTCTTTTGGTGTTTTGCCCTAAAATTGTATCCTAGGATTATGTCCTTGGTTTAATTCCATTGTCTTCTGTCACAACCCAATGAGGACCTAATTCCAGTTTGAATAGGTGCCACAGAGACCAGCATTTTAAGAGATCTGCAACAGAATATTGTTTAAGGCAGGGTCCAAAATTGTATCCAACAGCAAGGTCTGGCCGGGAGGGGTAAGCTGTGTAAGTTCTGAGTAAGCTGTCATCACCATCAGGCCCACAGTCCATATTCATTCATACTTTGGGGTTTTTTTTATTAACAAGACTGTCAAGCATTGTCCCCATGTTATAAACAGGGAATTGAATCGCCATGTAGATTAAGCAATTTATCAAGAACATACTAAGCATGTCCACATAATTCAGCACTCGAATTCAATTCTCCTTCTGCACCCTTGCTCCACTGCCATAAATAATACGCCATCCTTTAGTTCAGATCTCTTTGGTAGCTCCCTACGTAAACCAAGGGTTTTTTCTCTCTGCCTCAGTAGGTATTGCTTGACCAATAGTGATTCTTTAAAAAAAAATAATTCCTCAGAATAAATAGACTTTAAAGGGTATGTCATGAAAGCAAACTATTTAAATATATATATATA
>VWZK01002013.1:1253-20319 GCA_013396935.1 Baryphthengus martii | reverse complement strand
TCTCCTTCCTCTCTGTTCTGCCTTAGTGAGACCGCATCTGGAGTATTGTATCCAGTTCTGGGACAGGGAACTACTAGAGAGAGTCCAACGGAGGCTACTAGGATGATTCAGGGGCTGGAACATCTCTCTTATGAGGAAAGGCTGAGAGACCTGGGGCTGTTTAGCATGGAAAAGAGAAGACTGAGAGGGGATCTTATGAATGTTTACTAATATCTGAAGGGTAGATGTCGAGTAGAAGGGGCCAGTTTCTCTTCAGTGATGCCCTGTGATAGGATGAGGAGCAATGGTCACAAACTGGAACACAGGAAGTTGCACCTCAACATGAGGAAAAACTTCTTTCCTGTGACGGACCACTGGAACAGGCTCCCCAGAGAGGTTGTGGAGTCTCCTTCTCTAGCGACTTCCAAAACTCACCCGAATGTGTTCCTGCATGGCCTCCCCTGGGTGATCCTACTCTGGCAGTGGGGCTGGACTCAATGACCTCCAGAAGTCCCTTCCAATCCCTACCATTCTCTGATTCTGTGATTCTATGATTTTAGAATTCATTGAGAGATAAATTATTTTTCCACACTGCTAATGAGACATAAATTTTAGTGACCATAGTTGATATTGATGATACATCCAAAAGTAAGTAAAAACTTTCTGCAAAAAGCCTTTAATTCCAGAAATCTTTCTGTGTTTGAACAGGCAGTTACTGTTGCCTAAGCCAATAGAGTTTTTTACTGACAGTTTCTTTTACAAGTACATGCAGGAAATAGTACTTTCAGTTTCAGATTGGTCCTAATGTAGTTATACAGTAAATTTTTTTTTTACCTTTGCAATTTTTCCATGTGAGCAAGTGATTTCCTCTTATTCTCCCAAACAACTTTGGGATGTCATGCCAAACTCCAAGTAGGTCTTTCCCTGAGTCTGCAATTTTTCATACCCTTCTGCCTTTCCCACTGTTGCTGCAGTGGAGAGATGATGTGCTCTCTGTTCCCTGATTAGGAAACAAATCATAAAGACTGCACACACTGGAGACTGGGGGTTGTCATCTGAGGGTCACTGGCATCTTGATCTTAAACCTCCTCGAGCAGGATGAACAGAACAATTGCAACCTCTTTTCACATTTGCGTATGGAAATACAATAACTATTTCTCCTGTCATCATCAGATTAAGGGAAGTCTTAGAAGACCACAGCTATGTCATCATATAAACATCAGATTTAGCCCTTTCCTCGGTACTAAACAGACCTAGGTCCAAATCTTGGGTCATGCTTCTGTCAGATCTGGGGAGTTATATTACCGTCTAAGTTCCTATATGTTAACCATGTGCATGTCCCTGTGTCTCTGCAGAGGAACTCTTCTAAACTTCTCCCTTTCTCGTAAATTCATTACCTTTGGCATTTCTCTGTATAATCCAGTCTCTCCGTGGAAGAGATTGGAGTCCTGTATTGGGAGAGCACACATATCAAGAAGAGTCAAGCTGATCGTATCAGGTGAAAGAGGAATGCTGATACCTTACTGAGAGGACTTCACCTCAGAAACAAGCTAGTGCCCATTTCCACATCATTCATGCATTTTTAAAGTTTTTACACTGCCTATGGGTTTAATTCTAAAGTTTGATCCTCAGGTGAGTGGACACGCTTGATTCAGTAGTGAGCCTAGTGCATGCTGAACTGGAAGACTGAAACTTTAACTCGTTTTGTGTGATAGCCCAATAAGTGATACTAGAACTAATCAGGGGCTTAAAGATATTTATGTCTGTAACTGCTTTGCTGTGTTGAGAACTCTAGTCTTTCAGGAGTTAAACTTCAAAATGTTTGACATAAAATCAAAAACTGATGTCCAGGTTGCAGGTACAGAAGGATCAAGTCAATGTATTTCAATAAAGCAGGAAGAGAGAAACTCTTTATAAGGGGTTAGTGGGAAGTTTATGTATGTAATTCGTTTCTTATTTGGTTGTCAGTTAGATTTCATAGTTAGTAAGTTATTGCTAGCTTTATCAACAGTGGTTTTTTGTGTTATGAACACCTGTCCTTAGGAATTAAACAGAGTATATATTAGAGGCTATTGATGTAATGCCAAGTGAAATAAACACTTTCCCTGTAAAATATATGTATAATTTGGGATACAGCTGAAGTGCTTAAAGCTAAACAAAGCTCACCTCACCTTTTTTCAGTATGTGGTAAGAAAATGTTTTGTTTTATTCAACTCTTAGTAAACTAATTTAGTTGAATCAATAATTAACACACTATTCAAAGAAATAGAATCAATAATATTGCCACCATTTTAACTTTAATTAAGTTTTTATGTCAATGTTTTTACTCTGACACATTTAATCTTGGTAAAGATAAAAGGACCCCATTTTTGAACCATTACTTTGCATTTTTCTCAGCTAAAATGAATGGAAAAACAAATGTTTGGCAGAAATCAATATCGGGGAGAATTATGGGAAATTTAAATGACTTGACATCGTATCTGTTTATCATTATGTACCCTGGCAGCCAAAGACAATTTCATTATGAGAATTTCAAAAAGAAAATACGTGCTAGTATAGAATGCTAACTGAGATTCATTTCCGTTGTAGCAGAGGGCACAGAGAGAGCAAAAAGTAACCAGTGAGTAATTTAAAAACCTAACAAACCAAATAGGCCTACACAGTAAATATGAGGAGTAGCTATTAAAACTGTTCTTGGAGGAGTGTAGAAAGGAAATCCTTTCATGCCTAGTGCACAAGGAATCCAAATTCTTTTGGGTTTATAGAGCAGGGCAGTCAAAGTGTTTCTGTGAAATGCAAGTAAGAGCTATTTTAATAAGCACTCACCTATGAGAATAGAACTTGTAGAACTGCATAGAAAGAACATAATCTTCTTATGCACAGAGATGATACATAAGTAGAAAACCTCTTAAAAATAGTTTAACTAAGTGCAGCAGAAAGACTCCTGCTGACCTCCGTATGGTTTGGTTTAAATGTAGCACTTATGAAGAAAATTTCCGTTAGATGGTGTTCATTTTTTTTGGTAGTTTTAGATTGTGTGACTTGCTATTGACATAATACAAGTAATAACTAGGGAGTGGGGATTTCTAACTTGTTTAACCATAAAATTAGTTTAATAAATATTATAGTTAACCAAAAAAGTTTCATTTAAATATTTAGAACTTAAAAAGTATTTAATTATGAGCAGTCATTTGCAATTATGTTAAATGTTTTAATGACATGTAAAACTTGTCAACACATGTTAAATAGCAGCAGTTTATTTAAAATCCTCTCGCCTCGTGGCTTTCAAGATGAAGTCACATATAAAGATATCATTATGTTGTAGAAATGGTTTGTGTCTTTTGATTTCCAGTATTTTGAGTTCCAAAAGTCTCTTGCAAGTACTCCTGTAAGAAACTTCACATTCATGTCTATTGTATACAGCAACCTGCTGGTATTAAGCAAACATATCTATTTATGTTTTAGTGCAGGGACAGTTTGAGGATAGGTAACTCTTGTATAAGATGGAATTCAATAAGGTAGAGTAAATGCCGGTGAGATGAATTGGCTGAAAATAGCTCTCTGCTTACATAATATGCTTACTTATTGTGTCCCGGTCCTATGGATGTTACTTTATGTTACTCTCATAAAATTCCAGACAGAAATGTACAATTTTCTCTCCATCCATTCAAATATGTACATGCATAGTGTTTTATGTAAGTAGTTCTGAAGATTTTTGAAAAATAGAAGTGAAATATCATTAGAGATGTTAACAATGATATTAATTTAAATTCTTGAGTCAGTTCCTCAAATAGTTTGATTGTTCAGTCTCACACGACTCAGGCAAGCTTGTCATGAATGCTTCTTTTTCATTCTTTCCCTTTCACTACACCTAGAGAAAACTTACTGTGATCTTGAACTTTTCTTTCCAGCAGTGAAATCTCCTTGGAAATTAGCTTAAGTACTGTGTTATTTAGACTTGAATTTTATTTTGCATCATCTCACTTTTTCTTTTTCGCTCTATTGTTGTCAAAAATAAGTCAACCAAGAAGCTTGTTGGCTGAAGTTTAATTGCATATGTTCTGACTGTCGTCCTCTAGGTTCTTAGTTCACAAGAGTTATTACTCAGGAATTACTAAGCAATTTCTTCACAAGTCTGGTTTCTAGTAGTTCAGTTAATGTTTTAAATCACATTATAGCTGCATTTACATAATTGTTTTAAATGGCCGTTCTCAAAATTAATGCGTGTTTCCCAGACCCTTGAGATTAAATGCTATGATTTGTGTATGCTTATTTCTCAGTTCCTTATAGCAATTCAGAAGAAAAAAAGTATTTTTCCCTTCAATATATTAATACTCTGTAGTCAGAAACCAGTTTTGAAAGTCAATTGCTCTAATTTCTATATCCTAGGACCTTGAGTATTGTCTGTCTTTATTTTGGCATAGCAGTCTTGCCGTGTTACAGCCTCACTTATGATGTTTCATTGGCTGAGAATGTAGAACATGTGGTTTTGGCTGGAATCATTCCTGAACTAGCTGAGGCACTGTTGCATAAAGCTGCAGGGGTATTATTCTGCTGTATCATCCACTGACCTCAGAGACAGGAGTACCAAACCAGTTCTCCTGTACAAGTGGTAATGCATGTGTTATGGTTTCATTTGGCTGAAAAATTCTTTGGGCACATCATGATTTTGTCCTGGCAGAACAAAGTATGGAATGTAACAAGAGACTTGGGTAACTTCTAGTCTCTGTGTGCGTGTGCTTTTTTTCCCTAAAGAAACAAATGAAATGCAAGAAGATGCCTTATACATAGTTGTAACTGTTCCTTAACTGGAGCTGATTCAAAATCCACTGAAGTCAGTTTGAGGACTTTGCTTTACTGATGGATCAAGCACCAGAATTTCCTCAGTGTGAATCAGAACAGCTAATAGTGCTCTAGTTTCTGAGCTTCGGTAGGTACAAGAAGGGACAGAATTTAAATCTGACTGCCATGCGTTTTTGTACTGCTCATTCCATTTGTCCTCTTCTACCTATTTCATTCTTTCTTTCCTAATGCAGGAAAAGAAATACTGGAATAAGTATTATTAAATACTACTTTTCATATTCTTACAGTAGGTTGTTTCCATCTACATCTGCTTGATTTGTCATCTTACTGATTAATGAGTTGAAAATTCAATAGCAGTATTTTTCAATAACTGTTGAAATTCTTTTACTGTCTCCAGTAGCACTCTGAAATACTTCTGAATGCTGCATAACTCTTTGTCAGTTGTCTTGTTGTAAAATAGCATTCAGTAATTGTGCTGTCTGCTTGAGAGATTTAAAGATACACTTCAGCGTATTTGTTACTTAATAAATCTTGATGTAGATCTTGCACAGGTAATAATAATGACATAGCTTATTAATTTATTTATACCCATCTTGGCCTGTCCTATCAGCAAAAGAAAAATTGTAGATAATATGTCTGTGTACTAAGTAATGTTTATACTCTCCAGATTTATGTGAATTTTACTTACAAGTTTAGTCCTTGCTTTCAGCCTAAAAGCTGTTCTGGAGTGTAGTATGAATGTGTGGTTGATATGAGAAAATTCGTGATTGCACAAATGTGTATGAGTATATTAAAGTGCAAGGACTATTCTCTAGTACTAGCTTATATGAAACAGCCCAGACAGCAACAGTATAGACATGTGAATCCTTCCTGGAATTGTTCACTGCAGCTGTTTAACTTAAGAACATACATGTTGCTTGTATGACTGAGCTCTTGTTTAACACCTGAAGGCCACTCTGAGCTATTTAAAAATTGTTCTATTAGCAATGGATTCTGGCATTTGACCTAGTCCTATCAGCACTGGAGACTTACCAAAAAAAGTAATTATTAACTTATGTTAAACAGAATTACAGACAAACTAAATCTCAAACAGCAATACAGAAAAGAAAGCAGTTTCAACCACAGAAGGTAGCTTTGGGTAAGCTCAGAAAGGCAAGAAATAGGGAATCTGTCCCTGTTATGAAAGAGGTTGAAGAAGAAAATGTTTAGAAGCGGTAATGATTTTCCCAGCCAAAGTCTGGGTCACGCAGTCAGCCAAAGAACAATGAATCAATACAATATATCAAGTTCTGGACGACATAAGTAAAGGAACTCTCACAAGTGACGTCAATCAGGATTTTGACATTACAGTGATTTAAATTCCTATTCGGCACATGCTTAACTTCAAGCCTGAGTCAGTCAAGTGAATGTGATTAAAATTAGGCAGATTCTTCAGAAAACTATCAAACCCACCATTTCTTTTCCTATTAATTAATTAAATATTATTTTTCTTCCCCCTCTCATTTAAAATGCAAAAACTTCCCAGTTTTTCTCCATCCAAGAGATGTACTTTTTTCAATATAAAGTCTGTGTCTTCCTACACCCTTATGCACCACATATACACCTTCATACTTATATAACATACACAGAAGATATGTAATGTACATAGTTCAAGGGTATATGTGCTCGTTGTAGATGCATTTTGCCTTTTTTGGTTTCTGATCATGAAATATAAAGCCCTTATGTTTTTAAGGTGTGTTAAAGAAGAATTTATCCTTTATGCCAGCTGTCTTCTCCATAAGGCTAAGAGGGTTCTTCTAAGAGGGCTGAGATTTAGAAACGAAGCATTACTAAAAAGCTGTTGCTGATCTGGAACCAGGGGACTTCAGATACATATTTCCTACAGTGCATCCAGCACAATGTATGCTAAATTTATGTAATCTTTGACTAGACTATTTAATCTCAGCTGGGATTTACTTCAGAGTAGAAGGGCAGAAAGTCTAGCACAAGTGATGTGCTGCTTGTGTCTCAGACTTCTCTGTGCCTACAGAGAATCGACTCAGGTTTGGTTCAGAAATGGTAACTTTGTCACTTCAGCAAATCAAATGTAATGAAGAGTGACCTGGTGAAGCATTTCTAACTAAAGCCATACTACTCGTACGGAACAGTAGCTCTCATAATCCTTTTTCATTTCTTTTTTAATTTCTTGTTTTATTTTTTGTTATTGATCCTGTTGAAGCTACTGTATCAGACTGAGATCTTCCTCTTTACACAGCAGCTGCTCCTGCTGAGTGCTGTGTTTGAGACATTACTTCTTTGCTTGTCTCAACTGGAAGATGTTCTTGTGCATCTCATAATGACCTGCCCTGCTGACTCATTTGATCCAATCTTTTGAAAAGAACAACGTTGCTCTCTCCAGTGAGTAAATCAGACAGTGTCGGGCTAAAGAATATACCCACTAGCTCTGTAAACAAATGCTGCTGGGCTTGGATTTTAACTGCTTTTAAAATGGATTTTGTATCTTTAAATATGGGATGCACTGATTTATGTCCAGCTGTTGCCTATTAGGTGTTATGTGCAAATAACCTTGTGTGGTTGTGTCTAAAGCTAATCTTTCTGGTCATTTCTGGAGCAATACCCAAAAATCAGGACAGAGGACAAGTAAAATGGTTTTACACCCAGGAAAATGCTGTGAAACACAGCAAGATACAGGAAGGGAATTCTCAGCTAGAGCCTCGAAACTCTTGACTAGTCACTTCTGGAGACCCAGCTCCTACTGGGAGTGTACAACTAACTGAATTCTCTCAGAGAGAGACCAATAGCTGTGTTTCTTATGCTACAGACAATTCCCAAAACTATATCGCCATGTAGCTGTATGTAGTAGTACAGCAAGGTCATTTGAACGGGTTTGTGATGGAATGCCATCTAAGCAACAGTAAAGTTCTCTGCAGACATTCTTTTTGTGTAGCTGATCCATGTAGCTCCGGTTTTGAAAATAATACCTTCCTATGGAAGCTATTAAAATAAAGCTAAAACTTGAAGAGACTCCAGCTTCCTTTGCTATCCTTGAAATTGTCACTGATTCAAAGAAAAACCCAAAACATTCTGGAATGTTTTTTCCCCATGGTTTTGGCAGTGTAACATTATTGCTGAAGCTCTCAGTCTGTTAAATGTCTGAAAGACCATGTAGATATCGCACATAATTAGAACAGCCACTTCACTTTGTGTCTGATCCAGCAACCCACTATAATTTGTGCAATCTAACTATGGTAAGAATTAACATAACACATCTGAGGAAATGTGAGATCAACCTCACAGCTAATAAAACAGAAGACAGTTGATCAAATAAAAACATTGGCAAATGTTATTTTCTGTATCTTTGATTAAGCATGACACAGATTAAGGCTGAGAGGCCTGTAAGGTCTAGACAGTGCCAGCCCTTAAAAGATAGTGTGGGTAGGAGGATATAATTAGCAACTTTCACTCGCTCATTTTTTCCTCGTGGAAGGATGAGGCCAACTGCACTGTGTGCTGCCTTCTTCCTTTCAGCCCACAGCTGTTCAGAGTAGAAATGGATAGGATGAGGACTCTGCAGGTGAAGGCCATGCACCAGAGCACCAAATCTGCACCTTTTCCACCTAGAAAAGCATTAAAGGTACCCATTTATCTAGCTGAAAGCTCAAGGAGACACTTCACAGAATGCTTCCTGCCCCAGTCTTAATCCGGGGACCTTGTAACTCCAGGATGTAACTATTAAAACTCAAGCACAAGGAAGGCAACAGAAAATCAGCCTCTGAGGTACTGGAGTAAAAGGGATCTCTTTTTCACTCAGTATCCTTTTTAACTTTATAGGAAAAGGAAATAGCTGATTTCTGCTCTGTGCCTGGCAGATACGATCTGTGCTGCACACCTGTCATTAAGGAGCTATTGAAGGAAAGAGGTAGAAGGCGGCATGCTGGGCTTCAAGGAGGTGTGCTATAATCTGGTGTTATGCTGGCACTTTAGCACAATGACTGTTTAAAAGACCTGTTAAATCTATTTGCTACAGGCTAGAAGTCCTACTTATAGAATGTGGGAGATGCTATAACTTTTTCTTCTGCTGAGAAAGGCTTAAAACCATGGTTCTTACCCCTCAGTAAGGTGCAATAACATACCAGTTCACCTGGAGCTGCTTTACAATCTATCAAAAAAAGAAAGAAAAGATTCAGTGAGCAAAAGGTTTTGGATTGTTTTTTTTTTGTAGCCAAGTAAGCATGTATCACTTGGCTACAAAGAAAGAGAAATAACTTGTATTTTGAAACTTTTCCCTGGGAATTTTTCTGTATTTTGCAGAGTTACGGAAAAGAAGTTGATAGAGATCTCAAGACGAAATCTTATCTAGGTGTTCCCGACAGAAATGCGTAGACTATTTCTAAAAGCTGTCAGCAGCAAAAACTCCTTCTTCAACATATCCCAGTACTTCACTGTCCCCAGTGTCAGAAAAACTTTCCCAGTATTTGAACTGAATGTTTCTTCCAACAATTAAATTCTTGTTTTATCTCTTGTGACCATGGAAATATACCATGCCCTTTCTTTTTGAAGCAAATTGTTATGTATTTAAAGATTGTTCTCACCTGAAGCGTGTTATGTTAGAGGTTAAACAATCCTAATTCTGCCTTTACTCATAATTATTGTTTCTGTAGCTCTGGTAATATGAATTACTTGCTTGTGGGTCCTGTGCAGTTACTTCACAGTTTTTTTGAAGGCCAATTCTGAATGCAATATTCCATCAAATGCCTTACTAGTGATCAGTAAAGCAGAAAGCAGTACTTTTGGATAAACAACTATGTCATTTGTCTGTTTGTCTGCAAGAGCATTGCTTTGTTGACACGTATTCAGCTAGTGATTCACTATAATCTGTTCTTGGACAAAACATATAAACAAGGTTTATCCCTAAGTATAATCTTATATGAGACAGTCCTATATATTGATTTTTTCACTTCAAGGCTTAGAAAGCTTCTGATTCATGGGAAATTTTTATGGTATTTAGTTTTAGATGAAAGGAAAAAGTGTTCTTCTCTCAGGTAAAAATGTTCTTCTCTCTCCTGTTCCAGTACAGGAGTCAGATACAGGAGTCAAATGCCTGTAGCATTACTCTGTATTGTATGCTACATTACTACAGGCATTACATTTTTTTTTTTTTTATGTAAGAGTGATAATTTATCAAACTGGATGCCACCCTGCCTGCTGATAGCAGTGTGCTAGTGAGAGGGCTGAATGTGGAAGCTGATCAGCTTTTTTCAGCCTTTCCTTTTCCTGAATGCCTGGGAAGGCAGTGGGCTATGGAAAATGCGCACATGCTTGTAGTCTAAACTACAAGTGTAGAGTTTCGGCAGAACTCACTCTTCCCATATATTAAGCAAGAAAAATGCAAGCCTGGGACCTTCTATTTGCCACAATGACATGCACTAAGGTTCCTAGCAATACAGGCTCAAACTTTGACAACAGCAAGCTGTGCTGTGGCAAGGCTGAACTTGGAGAGCCCAGGTGTCAGCGGAGTGATGGGAGGCTGTGTATGGCTGTCATCCCTCAGTAAGGCTGCTGTTGGTCTTCAGGCTCAGTAATCACTCAGAGCTTGCAGGCAGATGTTGCAATGCTGGACATTGCAGCACCTCAGTCTCTAGGGGAATCCACAGCTGTAGTTATAGTGCACAGTAGGATTTTAATGTCTCATGAAAAATGAAAAATAAGAGATCCTGTAAATCCTAGCATCTCAGTTGCCAGCTTCAGTAAAGGCTTATTAAATACTCATTGCAACAGGGAGTGGAACTAAACTTTAATGGACCTATGAATATTTAATTCAGTCTTAGAAGGTAGAAAAAAGTCAAATGGGATTAAGGAAGCTACACATGAGAACATGTTTACATCACCACGCTTAGAGCATTTATCTTGGCAGGGAAAATAAGTTCCTCTTAGGTACAGGAGGAAATAGAACCTGATTTGCACGTGACATGAGTGCTTTTCTCCATGGTAAAGAAGGATATGTCTTTACTTCCAGCTGCACTTACTAAGTGTTTGGATCCCCCTCCAACATTTATTAAATGCTTCTCACAAGCAAGATAGACAAGTTTTGGGTGTGGAGGTACCTACTCACTTTGTGTATATGCTATGTCCCGGTTGTGGCCATGAGCATATGACAGAAAAGTGTAAGAACAAAGTGGATAGATTTGATACTATTTCTTACCATCTGCTCATACACCAAATATTTTTAGCTTGGTGATTTCATGAGCTATATGTATTTCTATGTAGTAACCTTCACTAGATTTCTGTAATCTGCTTGGTGACTCTTAAATCCATTTAAACTTTCAGCATCTTAAACATATTTTGGCAAACAATTCCATGGCTCAGTTACTTGTTTTGTGAGGAGTCACAGGCTTTATTTATTTAGAACCTGGTTCTTGCTAGATTCGTTTTATACTAGTATTAGTCTGAACTTAGGTTCTGCAGGTTGTTGCCTCTGCAGGTGTGTGCAACAGCAGTCACCTGCGGGATTGTTCTGGTAGAGGACCCAGAATTGGAGCTCAGAGTCCAAAAATTCTTGGTTTGGGATTTAGTAAGCTCTCGTGATGATGAGATGACTTAGCTGGCTAAATCTTTATGTGTATTTGGACCTTGTCCCTCAAATAAATGTATTGAAGTTAACAGGGCAATTTGCATATTTGCTATTTGTATTACTCACAATGAGATTTGCACAATTTCACTTTATGTAATTGAAATTTGGTTTATTTCCTTATGTCAACAAATTGAGGAAGCCTGTAATATCTACATGAATGCATAAAGGTAAATATATTGCAAATATAACAGGTTTCTAACTGTACTTGGCATGCAGAACTGTTGTTGAGGGTTTGGAGCTGTACTGATCGTATGAGGAATGTTAGCCAAGGTCTGTGCACCTGGCAGCATGTGCTTCAGTTCTCAGCTTCTATAAAGTGTCTCGGAACTCAGATTTCCCTTTTCAATCTCTCCAGAATTACATGAGTTAAGGAAGTTTTAAAATACATTTCTTATAGACATACAGATTTTTCCAGATTCATGCTCAGTTTACATTGAATGTTAGCAAGAACCGGAAAATAGTAACAAAAATATTTATTTTATGATATTCAGTTTATCTTCAGTTTATATAGATAGGGTGGTTGGGAGGTAACAAGGCTATTAACAGGAAGATCCTTTTTGTGTGTTTATTCGATCACAAATTACCACATACTCCAGTCATTTTAAAACAAATATAGACTCAATTTATCAGACAAACATAGTTTTCTGATACAAGACCCTAATCTTCAATAACAGTCCTAACACTGGGGGCATTCTTCTGAAATGTTTGAAGCCTATATGCATTTTCTTTATTAAGTTCCCCCTTTCAGCTAATTCAATGTCAGTTCAAACCGATAATTGGCTACTAAAAAATAAATTCTTTAAACCTGGATACTAACATCCTACTTTTTTCAAGAATCAACAGCTAAGTTCATAGGTCTGGATTTACTCAACCATCCAAAACAACACAGTAGATTTGAATGATAAATGTACTTAACATTAAGCACTACAGATATAAAATTGTTGATCCAAAAAATGATAGTAAACCTGCAAAAGTGTCCAAAATTTCTGCTTGAACATATTAATTTTATTGGCAATAATTTCAAATATATTTAAAGTACAGTAACAATCAGTTGATTGTTTAAATTAGCAAAATGGTTTTTGTTCAGCTGAATTTTCCAGGCTTTTCTGACTTGTAGGTAGCATAAGTTTTAAGTACTGTATTGATTATTTGTATTTATATAAAGTTAAAGGGATATCCAGAAAAATAGAGAATGATTCATGATAATTTGAGATTGATAGTGCTATTATCAAAGTAGCAGAAAGACCAAATTTTAATTAAGAGAGTAAAATTACTCCTTCATATCCTGAATAGTGAAAGCAGGCTTCTAAAGTAGTTTATGATTGGTAAGGAATATGCCTGTGATTATATTTTCCCCAAAAGATTGTGGTTTTCTCATGACTTAGGAGAGGAGATTTGTCTAGTCAAACTCTTAATTTACAAATACATGATCAAAATAAGGTCTACAGGTAAAGCATACCGAATGCTTCAAATGCAGTTTTACTTCAGTTCAGAGAGAGGTTTTTTCCCAGTTTTAAATTAATAATCCTGGAAAAAATCATAGCTTGGTGAATCTGAGACAAAAAGAATTTCTCATGGACAAGAATACATCTTTTCAGATAACCCCATCTACTAAGCTGTTTGGTCTGTTTCTTCTTATTGTGCTTATTTTTCTGGCAAATGGTGACTAGGAAACAATATACCAGTTGGCAATTGAAATATAAGGAAAGAATCCAGGAAGCGATAGTGGGAAATAGGAGGACATTGTGTGACAGGGAGGATGTTGTACTGTTAGTTATGGTTTCTATTTAATTTTTTGATAGAAGATATAAAACTAATATTTGTCCATTTATTAATCTTGCAATCTTTCTTCCTACTTGTTAAAAATATGCCTTATATTTTTTTCCTGGTGTAGATATATCCGTAGTCGTATGTGCTGTTTATATTAAAATAGTGTACGGGAATAAATTCTTCATTTAATTACTATGATATGAACATAGGCAAACTTTAATACATTCTGTAGAATACTCTCTTTATAGAGGCAATAGAATTTTGCACTTAGATTAAAATCTTAATTGAGTATTTGAGAGAGGAAATGATCGGTAAATAGCAGGAAAATTGCCAGCCATCATGACAGCATTTTTATTAGATATTTTCCTAGCATACAGATTTCACTTCTGAGAGATAGCTGGGAAGATTTCCTGCACATACCATGTTTGTTGTACCAGGTATGTCAAAGAAGCTAGGTAAATTTGAGAACGGTGTAAAGGAAGTATTAGATAAAGTAGGTGAATTGAGCATCAGAACCAGATCTCATTCTCCTGACTTGACTGAAGGAGGTCTGATGTGAAATTGCAGAAGGGCTGCCCAAGGGTGTTGCAAACAGCTGCAGCTCCAGAGCCGAGCGCCATATAATCACAGCTGCAAAAGGGACTATGGAAGAGTCTGGACAACTATAGACCAGTAGGTCCTATTTTCATACCTGATTAAATTCTGAAGTCTATAATAAAGAATAAGAATCAGTGTGTGCATGAATGAACATGGCTTGTAAGGAAGGAGCGGCATGGCTTCTGAGAATAGAAATCTTATCTTACTGGCCTGCTGGAGCTCTTGAGTTCTCGAGGTCCTCTATAAGCATAAAGATGAAAGAAAGCCAGAGCTGAACTTTGGATTTATGCATAGGTTATTAAGGAAGTCAAGTTGCCACAAGGTCAGATGAGAGGTTCTTTCATGGACTGAAAGTTGGTTAAAGGCTAGAAAGCAAAGAGTAGGATAAACTTAATATCTGCTTAAATCTTATTTCTGCCTTTATTTTTTCATCTATTTTACACTTTACGGACAATTAGTTCTTTAAGTACTAAGAGACTTTCTGATCATGACTCTGGATGCTAGTTGCTTTTCTGTGTTATTAATCTGGGCCCTTGGAAAATGTCTTGAGATATCTGTGCAGATATTCAAGATGCCCAAGGTTGGTAACAGCTTGGTCACAAATGTTCTTAGAAGTGTTTATTTGGAAGAAAAAATATGAAAAAATATAAATGCTTCAACATTTAATACAGATGTTCAGCTCTCCATTGTATAGCTAAATAGCAGTAGTTGTATAAAAAGGCTTTTTAATACATTATCCTGGGTTGAATCTACAATTTAAATGGTTTCCTACATCTTACTGCTTTTATACTGGGTCTCCCATACTGCAAAGTGTGGATGGTGATGATGTGAGTTCATGTTTTATGAAGCCCAGCTTTCACACAGTTTTCAGTAGCTGAATCCTTCAGTATCAGTGTAATTTTGGTGAATTCGCATGAGGGTAGCAGAGAACAAATAATATTCTGTATTGTCTGTAACAATGTGTGTGTCACATATGAAAATTAGAAAGCAACATATGCTGAAACACTGTTTAGAAAAGTGTAAAAAAAATTCTTCCAGTACTGGGATATTCTGTGATAATTAATACATTAATAGTATTCAAGTAATTGTAATTTATGGATGACTTTTTCTTATACCAAGTTGCTAGAAGTTCTTGGGCAGGAGCAATGAGGCCTTTTCCTGTGTTCCCTTGATAAAAGTAATTTACATTAAAATTTTGAAGACAAGTATATTAAGGCAGTGTTGTAGCAATTAAAAGCTTGTATGTGATACACAGACTTGGAGTCACTGCTGAAATAGTTTCATGCCACCACAACTGTTTTTTTCCACCCAGTAACATTTTTCAGTAAAAACAAATAAGGCAATAACAGGAGCTTGTGCCTGTCAAGAGCTGAAGGCTCTCAGCTGTGTCTTGTATTCCGTATCCTGTACAAGGCTTTCAAAAGGATTTGGGTCACTGGGGTTCCAGCTTATTTTGGTTTCTGGTGCAGCAGCTGACTCTAATGATCAAGTTGAGTCTGGGAGAAACAGCAGGATTTTGAACAAAAGCATTCTACAGTGATAAAAATGTCATACATTTAGAAAGTAACTTAAAGGTAGTGGGGTTTTTTGATTGCTTGGTTTTTGGTGTTTTTTTTGGTGTGGGTTTTTTTTTTTTTCTTTTCCTACTGCAGTTTATTGCAGTTTAAATAGTCTTCTGAGGCACTTATTATTAACTTCCAGGTACTAGATTTTACTCACTCTAGGAATAGTATATGTGTTTTGAATGTATTTAAATTTGAGGTTAAGGGAGTCAAGAACTGGGAGATCCTTTTCTCAAGTAAAGTAGTAGGAAGGTATGAATGCTGTAGTAGGAAGGTATGAATGCTGTATCTTCTGGTTCTAGTCTTTCCCTCTGTTTGTGAACTGGCTGGGCACTGTACCCATTAAACTCTTTATGGCAGAAAAGTTCAAATGTGCTCTCCTTGAAATACAAGGTTCTCATGAGAGCAGGAACATGCTCAAAGCCACAGATTAAACTATGTTTTTGCTTATACTAGAGACCTATTTCAGTAATAGGTAATGTTTTATAACCATTCATTGATCCTGTCAACAGAATAAAGGGATGCAGTGAAGAATCTAATCCACTTTGTTTCTTAGAAATGTTGCTGCAGACATACGTTTTGGGGGTTTTGTATCTGCAAGAATAAGGTTGTAACCAAATCTGAGAGATTGATTTGTGGGACCAAATATATTCTTCATTTTCCCTGTTCTCAATAGTATTTCACTAGAGAGCTGGTTTCATTATCAACCACATTATCTTTATAGGGATATAAAATCTGCATTTATGTTGTAAATGTATCGTTTCTCCTAGCACTGAGTTGCAACCACTTACATAAATATTGGCCAGAACAAAGATGGGATTCAAAGCCAGTATGAAGTAACAAGCAGAGGTTCAATCTATTGTCACTAATTAAATGTTCCTTTAATTGCTTTCTGATGTTAGTGTTTGGCCAACACATGAAGCCCATGTTCATGGCGTTACTCTACTTCACCCAGATGCAACATGCCCCTTGCAAATGACCAATACTATCTTTTGATGTGTGCTTGGGAATTATTTGGAAGTGATGGATTGTGTGGTGCAGTTCACACAGTGGAGGGAAGGAATGCCATCCAGGGGAACCTTGGCAGGCTGGAGAAGCAGGCCAGTGTTCATGTGACTTCAAATAAGAGTATCTCATTCAGGTACCCCACATAAAGATACTCAGCCCATTTCTTTTTTAAATTTTCTTCTCTGTTTTGCAGTAACAATTTGTGTGTAACTTTCCCTGTCATACCTTCCGCCAAACACTTGGCAAACCACATAGTTAAACTCATTTGAAGATACTGATAGACACTGACACTTAATTTGAACATTGCAAGCAGCAGAGCTGTAAGTCATAACTGCCATACTAATTGCAAACATTGAAGTATTTCACTGTTCAGGAACTCACAAACTATAGTGGTCCTCCATATACGAATCACTTCTAATAGAAAGTAGGTCCATAAGCATCTGAGTTCATGGGATATCTACTGTTGTATGCACAAAAAAATCCCTACATGAACTAACATCTGTAACCTCTGAAATTTCTGGTATGGAAGTTACTGATATATCCTTGGGGATGACTAAACCATCTTCTCAATGCATATATGTCTCCTTAAATTCTCCATTGACCTTTTTTTTCCTATCTCAATACAATAATATTCCTGAAGAATGTATTTAAAGCTGCAGATCAGGTTATTTGACACATTAATAGTTAATAGCAATAAATATTGTTCAAGATCAAATTGTGACAGATTCAAACTCTGA
This sequence comes from Baryphthengus martii, assembly GCA_013396935.1. NCBI lineage: Eukaryota > Metazoa > Chordata > Aves > Coraciiformes > Momotidae > Baryphthengus > Baryphthengus martii. Next base: position 3,232 of record VWZK01002013.1, on the reverse strand, counting down.
TATCCCATGAATAAGTACATAATTCTTTTTTTTTTTTGATTCTAGAAATAAGGCACAGATTGTATAATATGGACAAACAGAACCATAATAATAATTGACAACAAATAACACTCCCCTCTCAAAATGTAATTTTCTAACATGTATGGCAGTAATTAACTTTATATTTTGACAATAGCTCTCTTTGCTTAGCAACTCTAAATGAGATATTCTGGATATTTTCTCAAGTGATCTGAGTGCATTTCTTTTATTTGGAAGTTGATAAGTCTATCAAAGCATCATGGTGTTTACTCCAGCTTTCTTTAATGGAATTTCCTTAATCTTTTTGTTTTAGCTTTTAAGGCCTGACAAAATGTTTGATTTCATTTAGACTATGTTAAATGTTGCCCAATAATATTTATTTTATATTTGGGGTTACAGAGAAGAGAACCAATTGTAATGTTGGGCCCTGACCCTGTAAATTCTCTTACATGTTCATAGTCCTGTACTGACATAAATGGCTTTACTCAAGTAATGGGTGCTCATAAGCATGACTTGAAAGAAAAATTTCTAAACTTCTGCAGGCTAAATGTTACAGAATCTACACCTTTAGAGAGTTTTCAAGCAACTTCTAGTGTTACTTATTTAAACTCTTGCAGCTACTTTTCCTATTGATTTTATACCACTCAAAAAAAGTAAGAAATGCATTTTAAAACATTGCACTTTTATTTCTTTTAAATAATGAGCCCTATCTATCTGCCTTATGTTAGAATCGCAAGAAGAACATGCATTGACCTAAACCCCTGAAGGGGTGTCTTCTGGTGCAGAGAAGCACAGAAAGGAATACTACACTTTAAGACATCAGTGACTTGCTCCAGAGCATCCTCCTTTAATAAAAGAAAAATAGACAAAACCCAAAACTAAACCACTAAGTTTAATAATCTAAAACTGTTATATTCCTGCAAGATCTGAAGTTACGAAGTCCTGCTGCAGTTTGTAATCTCACGAAATACTCAGAGTCCTAAAGATGCTGTTACTCAGCTCACATAAACATTTTCTAATTAACTTTGAGATGGGCTTAGCACTTTTCACAGGCAACTGCTTCTGAAAGAAAGCTGATTTTTGCTTAATAACTTGTTTCATGTAAACTATCTGCATTTGAAGGTATGATTGATTTTTGTTCAGTAAAACTTCTGATCCGTAGTTGAGAATTTGTAAACTTAGGAAAAAAAAAAGTCAAAATTGTCTTCGAAAGTATTTTATAAAAGATTTTGTACTGGTGTTTGCACAGGAAAAAAATGGAAAAACCTGTTTATTATTATGGCACAATACAGTTTTGAATAAAAAGTGTATTCTGGGATTATAGTTGAATCTTAAAATTGGTGCTAAGTAGAAAAAAACCCAAGTCATAAGAACAGAATTTAAAACAAAGACAAGATTGGTATGAAGTTATTCTATGTTTTGCAACAATATTAATTTAAAGGTATTGTGGAAATCCTAGTTTCTGGTAAGTAAAGCTCTTACAAAATTGCTCTGTTCTGAGTTTACATGATTGAGAAGTGCTATTTATCCACGTTGTTTATGGTTAATGTCAATTTGTCTTGCTCTCATCAAAGCGTATATCTGTTTCTTCTATGTCTTTTGATTCTTGTATAATCCAACTCTCATTATCGTAGATCTTTTCCAGAAAGTTATGTGATACTGCGTAGTTCTGGAAATTAGTCGGTTAGCCTGTCTGTCTTTGTTTCCATCTTCAACTCTCATGTTTCCTTTTTTTTTTTTTGGAGCTATAGTCACTTAAATTATGACTTTAAAATACAATATGAAAGTTTTTTACAAAAGAGCTAATGATGTTCATGTTAAGAATTCTGTAACTCTGATGAAGAAAACATCTCACGTATAGGTGTCCTTTCAATGCTGGAATTTAAAAGGAAACTTTCATCACTGCAGCCTTTGACTGCTATTAGTTCCTTGCCAATCTTTGTAGCATGACAGAACAAAAT
>VWZK01002010.1:388629-402037 GCA_013396935.1 Baryphthengus martii | reverse complement strand
CATCTCTCCCTTTCCTAACCAAACTGGAAACCAAAGAACAAGAATTACACAGTTGATATCACTTACAGACACAATAAACAGCATTCTACAAATCCGACCACAGCTTCACAAAATCTGCTGCTTATTCGAGTTGCTAAAGAAAAGATGATGAAATTACTTCGATATTTTTTTCTCCCTCATTTGAAATAACTTCATCTGAGAGCAGGCAGAAAAGGAATTGCAGATCTCGGTGACGGCTCCAAAACAAGGATGGGCTAACCTCAAAAGATCCAGATGTCTTGGTTCAGATACGGTATCAGGGAGGATTTCTCAGAATGGCTCAGTGTTGATCTAAACCTACTTCAACTGAAGTCACCAATCAAACTCCCTGTGGAAGAAGAGTCAGTGACTTTGAAAACGATACTCACAAAGTTGCAGAGAAAAATACTTCTCCAGTCTTTGATCATGTAATTGAGATAGGAGTTTAACAAGATCAAGATTCTCAAGGATTCTTCTTGGACTTAAATATTGACTCTTACATTTAATTACTGACTAAATAACCCCTGGACTGCCTAATTTATTAATCGTAAAGTTCAGGTTGCCAACAGATTTCCCACATAGACTTTTCATGTTTCATCTTCACAGTAGCACTAATCACATCAACTCCGCGTGGACTTCTTCAAATAAACAGATGGGAAAGTCCAGTTTATAACTCTCAAATATTTAAATATTGTAATTTGAGAGTTGAAAATCTCACAGCTTAAGACATAGTCAAGTTTTCATATTCATAAAATACATAAATTAGTGGATTTGGGAAAATTCATGCTCTCCAGTTTTTATCACTTGAGATCCCAGAGTTCCCACATCTGACATAATTTGGCACAGTTAAAATGGTCAGTCCTTCGGAGGAACCATGAACTGTTTTGGAAATGTTGCTGGTGAGGAGTGAAATTTAACGTCACTGTGCATCAGCCTAAGAAAGGTGTCTGAACTTGCATCACAGCTTGATCTCATCAGCTCAATTCAAACATGAGGGCTCATTAAAAACCATCTTTGAGGAAATTTTTAAGCCTACAGCTAATTCAGATACCATTTTAAGTGGTGCTCCTCGCCACTCAAGACAACAGTTTTCCCTTCAGTTTTCCTACCAGTTCCACGTGTCCACGTTTCTACCACGGATCTGCCAATGGAAGTCAAAAAATGGCTTAGCATCTAGCTGTGTGGTCTTGCTATCAGCAACCCTCCCTATTCTACTGACAGGCTCTGGACACACTTTTAGATTATCTTCTCATAAAACAGTTTTACAGAGACAAGAGTCAGACCTCGTTTTTGTAAGGAGTGGTGTTGCACGGAAAGTGTGGTTTTGACATAGAGAAGTACAGACAGCTTTATTTTATGTTTTATTATAGTACTAAAAAGGATTTCTGCAGCGTGCAATATCTGTGCAACACTTTCCATTACTTTAATAAACCCTAGTGCCACGGATGTTGATTTTAGCTTCCCAAGAATTTGGCTCACGTGTAGAAATTTATATCTACAGTGTTGCATTTTATGTGTTTCGTTGGGTTTTCTCCAGGAAATTTAGGAGATTTTTGTAGAAAAATAATAATAAGGTCTTGCATTTATGAAGGATTTTTTCTTCCATTCAATTTTACTGTTGGGATATCCTTGGGACTACTATTTTAGTAATCTAAGTGAATAAAAAGACAGAAAGATACAGAGGTCTAAAGTAAAATAATAATCTTATCAGTAAAATTACAGAATTTGAGAAAAGCAGGTGTAAAAGATTAAGGAAGTGAACTTAATATTAAAAAAACCATACAAACAAACAACAGAACACAATGCAAGAGGGTTATAGCAAAGGAAGGGAATACTCCTAGATAATCGATCAAATCTTTTTAATTGCAAAAAAAAAAAAAAAAGAAAAAAATCACATCAAGCCAAACAATGGTTACGTGGGCTAAACGAGCTTTAGAAATACAACTGGTTTTAATAGTGCGATTTATAAGGAACATCAATAACTACAGAAAGAAAAGTGAGTTGCTTTTACAAGTGGGCACTTTGCACGGGTCTGATTTGCTGAACAGTGAAATACAACCCACCCCACCCAACCATCTGCTCAGGGCAAACAGCTGAGGCAAGACCTTTTCCTAAGCTGCCCTTGACTATAGGGCTCAGGTGTTATCCTCCAGGAAGCTTTTAAGGGTGAGAGAAGTTCTGGTTTTCTGAAGGATCCGTGAGTCATATCCACAGTGTTCCATCAGCTCTATCTAGCTATTAGGAATTGCAATCAAGAAAAGGGCTTCAATTGGCTTTGAGGAGGAAAGACCCACTTGACAACAGGATTGTCGAGGAACAGATGCCTGAATTTAATCACCAAAAAGGCCTCAAAACTGGTGGGATAAAACAGAGTTAGGACACATGGGACAGATGTGTTCTCTCCAAGAAAATAGAAAACTCTACTTCAGAGTTGTAAGGGGAAAATTCCTCCTAGGATCAAAAGCTGGGTCCTGCAGTATTACGACTGAAGCCTGCCATGAAGGAAACGTCTGCCTCTGTGCTTACAGGGCCCAAATGTAGTTTAATGCACTAAATCTTGAAGAGTAAAATCATTTTAAAAGTTAGGACTTTTAAACAACACTTTATAAAGCTCTAAAACAGCAATCAGCTTTTGATCACACACAAAAAAAAAAAAAAAGGCGCTAAATTCAGCTATTCCGAAATGCATCATTAACACACAGCAGAGACATCCCCCTCATCTGCAAATCTCTGACAATATATGTATATTTCAATAAGAAATCACAGCAAAGGTAAGGTGCATGTTTAAAATCTTTTGAAATGATGTATTATGTAGTTATCCTCCCAAAATACTACCTAACAACAACCAGGAACGTATATTAAAGTAGGACATTTTCAACTGACTTCAGTAACTTACAGATAGTTGAAGTAGATTTGCTTCATAGAAAAAAAAAAAAAAAGACACAAAGTCAAGACCTTTCTTGCCAAGATCGAACCCAGAGAATATTTTGACAGCTAAATTATAAACTATGAGAACCAGGGGAGTTGTTATGGACCATCAACTACAGTGAAGCCAGAGAGTGTTATTCAATTAATCATTTTACTCATTAGAGGTAAGTAAAAGCCAAAATAAAGTTAATCAAAGTCTTTTATACCCTGTTTAGAGCAGCTCCCTGTGTCTTGATGGATTCTTCTTGTAACAGGAACAACGTTTCAAAGACAGATCAATAAACCGAAATTCCTGAAGTCTTGAAAATTAACACCTTGCTCTAATTATAAGTCAATCAGGAAATAACACCCAAAAGAAATGAAGAAGTCAACACAAGTTCAGTGGGACTTTAACATGTGGGTCCCAAATTGCTAGATTTAAGTCGTTATATTTTCCCAAGCAGCTAATTTTCCCTTTTTGAAGTACTCGCAGAAGGTCAGGCCCAGTTTAAACATCAAAGCCCTATGAATTAAACAGTTTCATGGAAAACAGAGGAAGAAAACTTGCCTGAGGAAAGACTCCACAGTGAGGCAACATGGCCCACCTTCTGTCCAGGACAAACTGTGCATTTGGAATCAGTCCTGGGTTGCATCGGCAAGTTGGAGTGGAGCTGAAAGCATGGCTTACCTTCGACACACATGTGCGTACGCAAACACACGCGCCCCAGCCCAAGGGAATTTTGTTCCTGAAAAAAACCCTCTTTGCTATTTCATAGCTTGCTCTCAACTATGGACTGAATCTTGATGAATTTCTGCTAACATGTTCTAGAACGTTTCAAAACACGGTAAGAACGACAATACATGAGACAGGAGTGTTAGTTGCTAGAAAAGAATCCACAAGGCAAGGGCTATGGAAATTTATCACTCAAAGCAGCTCAGTGGAGATAGGTCTCCTTTAGAAGAAAACAGGACTTTGTCTTTTAATCCATTTTGAAGACAATGCAGTGTTGACAACTATCGTTAAAACATCTTTTCAAGAATTAGGACTGAAATTTCACTTCTACTGGGCAGCCCTGAACATCATATATACTTTTAGAATAAAATTAGTAAAAAATTGATTCTGAACGTAAGGGTAGTTCTGATTAATAACTTGTTATTGTGATGACTAATGGAAGACTCCCATGGGAACTGCAGTTTCGATTCCTTTGGGGATTTTGAGAGAGAGCACTTATCACGACGTAGCCCGGTACTTTTGGCTTAAAAACTGAGTCAGAAATCTAGCAAAATCAGATTCCATTCTTTAGCCCAATCTAGCAATCTTGTGACAGCAATGAAACAAAAATCCTGGCGTCTTCCTTCAGTATCTGCAAAATCTTCCAAAAATAAAGTGAGGGGCAGAATAACAGAACCTTGCAACGGCAAAGAAGTTAAAAATGGCATCTGTAAATGCATGGCTTGCCTGCTCCCCTAGACACTTCTTCAACCTCTTTGCCAGAACGATTGCCTTCCATTTCCTGTTGCATCAAACAATATATGAAGCATTATTCAGCAAATCAAAGGTATGTCTAAAACCACTGAAGATAAAACTCCCATCCACAAGCCAGTTGATGGCCTTGTCATGCTGAGCTGATATTGAGAAACATTTTCCCAGAAGTACTCAGCCAGATTCTCAAAGCAAAATGCCTCGGTGTGGCTCAGCACTGCATGAATCATGCCGGTGGGACTCCACTAAATTCACTGGAATAGCATCAGCAGTAAAATCAAAGAAAACAGGAATAAATCAGATTTTTTCGTTATCTTTGCCACCTCTGCTGCTGTGCTTTAGCAGCATAAATGGTTAAAAAACCCACAAAGGTGCAAATTCAATACCATCAAACGTATGTGGAAGCTATGCTTCATTTTCCACCAATATTTGTTTCAAGAACTGGGCTCCAGCAGTTCCATTTATCATACAAAGGAAAAACGACCAGAAAAGGAATTGTGCGACTTTTTTGACCAATTCTAACATCACAAAAGTGCTCTCTCAGTTTTATGTTACAGGTTAGAAAGAAAGATTTGAGAAAATACTAATTTCTTAAATACTTCTACTCCAAAAAAATGCGTGGTAGATGCTCCACTGGAAGAAAAAACCACTACACTGATGAGACACATCTGCTGGTTCAAGCAGTGTGCTCAGCTCCATCCATGGCACCGTTTTAAGCAGGTCCATTGCTATTCCAAATTAAGCTGTGCGCGAAACGGCAGTAGAGAGAAAGCAAAGAGATACAGCCAGCTGCAGTCCTCCACGTATTAATTCACCAGTGCATTTTTAACACAAATAACTTTTTGTAGAATGCAAACTGCTGCTTCTCTGGCACTTGGGCTATGTGTCAAAATACCCTGCAGAATGTCCTTTCTTTAAAAATTGTGCTTAAAAACAAAGTAAAACTATGTCCAAAGTGTACTTCTTGGACCAGTTGTCATTTGTTGGGAGTAATGGGTTTCATGAATTTCATGGCTAACGTTCACTCCCCTCTTTCTTTGAATTCTGAATAGCAGCGACTAAAATATTATTTTAAACCGCAAGTGTTGACCTTTCAGAGGTGGGTCCCCATATGGTAGGTGAAGGGCAGGTGTCCTGCTGAGATAATGTCACTCCTCAGCTTGCTGAAAACCATTGTGAAATGCACTCACAGAGGATGACGTTATCTCAGCATGATCCACGCACCCTGGAGTGCCCTCCTGCTTAAATGACAATGCTGAAAGGTGGTAGAAGGATGGCAACAAAAGAAAAGTTTTACGTCGGGATGGTGGCGAGATGTCGTACAGCTTGCGAAAATAATTCATGACTCCAGAACTGATAGAAAGGCCAAAATTCCAACCCCGCTCCAAGGCCAGCTTCCAGAAAATGCCATGGGTATAATATTTCATCTGATAGCTGGTCTAACATTCCATCCTTGAATCGGCTGCTAGAATCGTATGCCAGACAGAGACGTTCACGTAAGAGAGAAATCTGCAAAACTTAATCAAAGTCAAGTGGGTGTCAATGGGACTATCATGAGCTATTATGAAAAATATATTCAAGCTATGATACAATACCAATGGACAACTCACGACTAAATTATTTGCAGTGATTGATTTGTCACCCTATCTCTGTCTGTGGCAGAGCTGGGAGATTTTCCAGGTTGAAAACTAGTTCTGCAACAAACACGGGCTGCCTGAAAGCTCACACTAGACCTTTAGGGAACATCAAGCCAATTTCTTAATCAAACTAACCCCAAATTTCTTCCCTGGTTTCCCTAAAGCCTCCCTCCAATATATTTTCTAGTGATACTAAACCACAAAAAACTTCACCTCCACTAAACTCCTGTAGCAGGTCCAAGCTGTGTAAGAGAGATAGCTGGAAGGAAGGGAAAGACACCCCACAATGCTCAGGATGGAGTGCTGCTACCAAAAGAAAGTGTGGCTGTGGATTCGTAGGAAATATAGAGGTTTGCAGTGACCCAACAAAATCAGTCTCTGGTCACTGCGAGCTGAATTTGCACTTTTAAGCTCGCAGGGGAAGAATGGGACCAACAGCAACATTTTTATTGAGAAGGCCGGTTTTGTATTTTCAACTTGTCCTTCCTTTCTGAAGTGTGGTACCCCCTCTTCAAGGAGGTATTTTAATCAGATAGTTCCAATGGAAAAGCCAAACCTTTGGCAGCAGGCGCGTACACAGACAGCAAAACACGGGACGCCCTCCTCAGAGCCAGGCGAAATCCGTATGGCTGAAGGTGCTAGCACTTTTCTAAACCGTTTTAGTCCATCTCTAATGGAAATCTAATGGAAATCATAAATTACTGAAAAAGGTCCACAGGTGCTGAAATTTACTACTGTGTTGACTGCTGGCAAGGTCTGAAAGTGAGGAACAATGCAAGATGTGCAAGGAAAATGAAATATTTATGACATTCATATTCTCCCTCAAGCTTAAAAAAAAAAAAAAAAAACCAACCCAGGAAACCTTTTGCTTAGTGACCAAATAATAAAGCCAAAAAATGAAAAACAAAACAAATGAGGGGAAAAAAAGAGAAAAGCCTTGACTCCAGTGGGTGATTTCAGAACTGTCTTTGCAAAGGGGATACTTCATACAATAGAACGTAGATTTTATTTATTTATTTTGAATATTGTAATATTATCTGAGCGTAAGAATAAATTGGTCTCAATGAAGAGAAGAATGGAATGGCTCTTCGTGTTAAACTCTGAATAATCAATAACATTTCTCAATATTCCATTGAATGCAGTACATTGCTAGATATTATACGCACAGAGAGGAAGTTGAGATAATTTTTCCTACAAGTAAATGCTTGCCATAGTTATTGTAGTTTGCATGAGACAGGAATGACTTGGAGCGAGGACAATAAAAAAGCAGGGGGGAAATTACACTACAGATTTGATCTGGCTTCCACAATCAGTTTGGCAATTGGTTTCATTGGGAACAGCTTCAAGCCTTGCAAAAATTAATGAAAAATAAAGGTTGGCTTTGAGCGGAACCGGCACAAAAGATAATGTGAACGGCACGGAAGGTTTCGATTTTATGCATCAGACGTGGGCAGGGGGTGAAGAACAATCACTTCTAGATTTTCCAAATACAAACTTCGATATTAACTTGGTGGCAGTCCTGTTTTAAACAATTCACACCTAGCTGCACCTTGAAAGCTCAGCAACCACACTGATGGCTACCATATGTTCAGAACGACAATTTAAAAAATGGGGTGACACAAAAGCTAGGATCTTTCTCATAAGGTGCAGATATCTTTCCACAACATACTTTGTTTTTTAACACTAATTCTTTAAAGGGACGCCGATGCCTGAGAGTCAAGGACAGGTTGGTCTTTATGAAGCACAAAGAACACGTAGCGAGTCCAGAGATAGAAGTAAACGACCTTGCCGTTAAATCCACAGGCAGAGAGCCCACGGGAGACAGCGTGTCCTTCAGCACGAGCTGAATGTCCCTCCAAGCCTGAGAACGTTTTGGATTAGGGCTCTTGTCTTTCCCTCCCTGGAACGTACTGTACATAACGGATCAAGCCTGATTTCTAAATGACTCCACAAGAGGTCACCACACGACGAACAAATTGTTGTCACGGATTTTGTAATGTCGTTGCTTAAATTTCACAGACATCGATATGTATCTGCTGAGTTGGACGGGAAAGAGTTCAAGTGAAAAGCGGCGTGTGGCATCCTCGCACTCCAACAAGGTCAGAAAGGCAACGATGTTAGAACCTAATCGTGCAACAAATGATGTTAGCGAGTGATGTTACCCGTGTGTCACGGGATCAGGCTTCTGTCGCTTGTGGAGTTTGGGCTTTCAGGACGTACCTGCATCGTGCAACGGCGTGTGCCAGACAGACACTCAAGTTAGCATGGTTTGAGCTACCTCTGAAACTGAAAAGAGTATAGCCACGTACACAGGCATATAGGCACAACACCTACGCTAATGTGCTGTTAAGAGGCAGAACTAATGAACATGTTGCTGTTGCAGCCACGCCAAGCTGGCGTCTCTGACCGTGCTGCGAGGACGCGCGGCTCTCTTGGGGCTACGCGGGCCGTGCGAAGCGTGGTGCTGAGCTCTGCACGCGCCCCTGGTGAAGACCTAGCTGAGCTGTGGAGAAATATCATGGCAGTTGGGTACAGCCTCAAGCTGTCTCCTCTGGCCCACTGACGAAACCTGTCAAATTAAAGTGAAGAGCAGGGCGCTTGCTAAGAGTTCATATTTTAGACAGCTTAACGAGAAACTGTTGGAGGTCAGAGAGACATTAATCTCCAGCAACACAGGGATAGACTTAGAAGTGGCTGGAAACTTCCTCCAGCCCCCACTCATCAAAACATCTAAGCATGTGCTCACCTAAAAGCATTACAGCTGGCTTATTGATATACTTAATAGAGAGCATGGGAGAACCACGTGCCTTAAAAAAAAAAAAAAAAAAAAGAAAAAAAAAGGCACTGTCTGGGATCTAAAGAGACAGATAAACCAATATGTTCATTTTTGATTCGCCTGTGACATTCGAAAGGTTCAGGAGCTGTGAAATTCTGAGTCTGGAAACAGTTTCCAAGTGCTGTTTTGTGTGCTGATTTGATTTGTACAAGGATCAGCCTGAGACAGGTCACGGAGAGCAAATCACTTTAGTAAGCTAAACAGTAGTAATAATTTTAAGTGCTATTTTCCCCTTGAGATTAATTTTATTTTCTAATATAACCAGAGGCCAGTCAGAGAAAGAGGAGAATGACATTTGCCTGGACCCTAAAAGAAAGCTTAATGACGGAGAGGGGGTTCAAAGATAATGGGAAATGGGGAGAGGCAACTGTAATAACACAGAAAGACTTTCCATTTATGGGGGATGAAATTCACCCTTATGTACAGGGCTAGCACAAGGATCATAAAGTTTAAATGTTTACCCAGCACAGAGGTGAATTTCCCCCCTGGTTACTTGCCTATCCTTCAAGCGTGCACACACAGAACCAAGCAAAATAAACAGACTCAAACCCCACGGTAAGCCTCTCCGAGTAGCAGGCCAGCACACCGGTATTTCTATTTTATGCACAAAGAAAGAGTGTCAAAGAGGTACTAGATAACAAAGATTGCTTTCGGATTTCAATAGAAAAGTGTGTGTATAAAGCTAGAAGAGGAAAGGGGGTTTTGAATCAAATAAACCAAGAAAATCATCAGGAACGGCCTTGCTTCTGCACAACGCAATTAGCTGGATGAACTACGAAGCTCCGCACGGTCTTTCCTCGGTCACTGAAAAGCAGCCTATTCCCAACAGCCACAATAAAACCTGACTTCTCCGGACAAAAAGGACCGTGATTGATCCCCGGGTGTAAGAGCTCAGTCCGACTCTTTTTTTCCCTGCGCTTCCCCGGTCCTGCAAGATGCGTTTTCCCATCTTCGTTTTTCATAACGTCTTACCCACGGCCATCTACTAATTCCTGTATAAATACAGACACTTCCTCAAAACATTCCTTAAATCCATTGTTTGCCAGCACTGTCAGAAACTCTGTTCAAGACCCTTCTATCATAATTTGTGGAAAAACCTTACAGCAGTTGTAGACTGTGTGGTCCTACAGGCACCGTTATAAACGAATGGAGAATTTCACATGAAGAATTCCTGCATTTCCTGTAGTTAGGAGACCTAGAATTTGTGTGGGATTTAAATCGGCTTCCAAAAGCTCGTGAAAAACCCTTGGCAGCTTCTATGGGGTGTGGGTTGTGTCCTGTGGCCTTTTATAAAAAGTGGTGAGGTTAAATTCATGAAAATCCTCTGCAAATTGATGCTCGTTTTGGTAAAATGTTGAACGAGAAAAGTAAAGATGATGACTATTTTTTAAAGGCAATACTGTATTTCTACATTTCTTTCACTTTTACTTAGATATTGAAGCTGAAAAGGGCAGGATGGAAAATTTAAAATTTTGTGAATGAAATTCAAGACTTTTCTCCTTGTAGAAAAAAGAAGACAAAACAGCAAACTAAAAACTAAGCCACATATCGCAAATTAAGACTTTCCATTTAGAATGAAGTAGCTTTGATTTTTATTTTTAACCTTCCAAAAAAATATTTAAAATCGCATTGATACCATCTTGAAACTCAAAATACAAAATCAACCTAACTAATGAACCAAAAGCTCATTTGCACACGCAGCTCCGGAGGTACATCCTCTGAAACTCCCCCTGGATTGTCCATAGGGCTGCACGACCGTGGAGGATTAAAACGTTAATCAAACCCTAACTAAAGTTTTAATCTTACAGGCACTTATGCACATAAAAAACCTCCTATATGTAAGCAGCCCTGTTGAGTTCAAAGCATTTACTTACCTATATAAGGTTATTTACATGCACAAGTGTTTGTAGGTTCAAGGTCTATAACCCGAAAAGTAACAGTAATGGTCTCAATAGTCCCTCTTGAGCTACTTCTCGGAAGCAGTTTCCTCTAGGAAAGAAAAGAGTTCCCAAGTATCTATCATTTTAACTAGTGTTCTTCATCAGGCCTCCCTCTGATTCTTCACAATTCACAAGATAGAAAATTACAGTATTTTTCACCACAACTGTTTTACTGGAGATGCAAAGCATATGGTAAATTTTGAGTAAACTGTACACCCTTCCCTAGAGAAAATACGGTTAAAAATAAACCTGCTATCGAGTCTTTAAAAAGGCATCACATTTACAACACGCAACTAAGCCACTGTTGTACAATACGAAAAATTAAGAGAGCTAGTACAACTTTCCTAAGCAATCCAGGGGAACAACAGGGAATTGGTGCAAAAGAAATCTGAAAATTGAACTGGCATTGTTAGCACTAAAACTTTCCTCCATTAAAGTCTCTTACTGGCATCTTCCAGGAGATTCTGCCTTCTGCGTTAGCTCTCACTTCACCTTTACCATCCAAATTGTCTTTCCTGTATTTGAAACGGACAGTTGATTCAGCAACTGGATCTACAAGGATGCACATCTGCATTGTTGTGAAGTCCAGTTCATTTCCAATATCAAATGCTCTACAGATCGCAATTTTTTTCCACCGTTACTAAATATAATGAGTTCTGGAGTGCAACTTGGCAGCTTTTTAGCATTGTAGAGCAATTACCAGGAAGAAGTAAAGAACACCATCATTTCCAAATGAAAGAACAGGGAATTAGATGAGCATAATACAATTCTTCATTGGAATAAGGATGGGACACTGGAATTCTATAGGATCTTTTTTACATATACAAATGGGCTCTTCTGAATTTCAGAGATGCTCGATGCAGCATAAATAGTCTTTTGTCAACTAAAAATCAGCCAGTCCCTGAGTTGAAGTCAAAGGAGTTTACACCACCTGAAAAAAAAGACTCTATTTCTTGTAATAAATACCCCAGTCGGCTTTGGAGAGCACATTTTAAAGGGAGAAATAGAAAAGAGCTGCTCCTATCAAATAAATAAAGCAAAATATACTGCACCAGCTATTTAGATTGCCCCCAAAGCAACTCCTTTCTCCTTTTCTCCTGAGCTTGAGCCTACATGAGAAAAGAGTGACCCCTCATTAATACCCTCCTTACAGACTGCTTATTGTTTTTACTTGTTTTATTTCCTTGCACTTGGAAATAGAAGCAATAAATTTCCAGGGAAATGAAACTCACTTATCAGATTTTCCAAGCATCAAGTTTCATATTAGGAAAGTAAAAGAAAAAAAGAAAAGAAAAGAAAAAAGGAAAAAAAAAAAAAAAATCTTTCTAACTGAACTCAATATAGCTGTAAACCAATATATGGAAGTTCTATCAGAGATTAAACCTTCCTGGTAGGCTCGCTATTATACGCCTCAAGTTTCAGTCACAAACTTTCTTGAAAGGGACAACAAATTTACAGAGCAAGTATTTAGTGATTCACCATCCAGGCCCCTCAAACCAATTCAATGCAGATGATATTTAACAAGATCAAATATTGCCCATGCTTGAAACAAAATGTAGCTGTGCAGTAATCAACCTGCACAAACCTTCTTTACCAGCTTAATTGCCTGAGTATTCGGATTTTAGTTTCCTTCCAGCTGGCAATTACTACTTTTTTTAATCTAACATCCTGATCAGAAAATAGGAATAACTAATTTGTCAATTAAAAAAGTTTTGTTTATTCCTCCATTTTTATTTTTTTTCCTCTTGTTTACTAGTAGAGAGATTATTCTCCCTAATGCTGTTTTGCTAATCACTGCCCAATTCTCTTTTTCAGTATCCTCCCAATCGACCTCGCTGAGATTTGAGCTCACACAGAGACCAGGACAGGATCAGGCTGACCGAGTAAATCTCGGACCAGGTTCTATCATCAGTTACAGCATTATAAATCAAGATTAATGCCACAAAACTTAGTCCAACGAGTCGAGAATTAAATCTTTTCAGCAGGAATCTGAAATCCTCCCACAGGGGTAAACACAGATAGTGGGGCAGGGAGGTGGTGGGTGCAGGGTAAGGTTATTTCAAACCACTGGCTGAAGTGAAAGGAATTGAGCAGCTTTTTAGAAATCACATAAATGGTTGCGTCTGGTAGGAAAATTCTCTGTTGCCTGTGTTTCTGGGCGCAGAGGGAGCGGGCAGAGGCTCAGCTCCCGGGGACAGCCGGGTCATCCCTGCCAGCAGTTCTGCCTCCAGGATTTTATTCCCTGACCCCTGGCACTGACCGAGCTCCTGCTTCTGAGCAGCCGTTCCAGACTGTCAGACAAGCCTTAAATACTACATCAAAGTTACTGTTAGATTTCAATGAGCAGATGCTTCAATGTGTCCCAATCATGCCTTAATCTTTAAGTACTTTTTTTTTTTTTCTCTTAAGGATCATGGTTTTTTTTTCTCCTCTCCCCAAGAGCTCTAAACGAGCCAAAGCAAGCAGCGCTAAACCATGAAAACAAGTCGCAGCAAAAAAAGCCCTTTTTTTTTTTCCTCATGGCTACCACGAGGAGGCACTGCAGCCTGCTTTATGGAAGGATTTTTATTTTTTTTTTTTTTAATTA
>VWZK01002010.1:247751-388577 GCA_013396935.1 Baryphthengus martii | reverse complement strand
GAAAAAAAAAAAAAAGAGGAAAGAAAAAAAAAAAAAAAAAAAAAAAAAAGAACCAACCACCCTGGTGAAGTGTCTATTCGACACCAGCACGGCTCTGGTGTCATTCCCTATTTAATGGCTGTCAGTGAGGGGGAAAGACAACGTGGTGGGTAATTAAAACCAAATTGCAGGCAGGAGATGACTGCAGAAGAATGATATTGTCATTAATACTGATTTAACATGCACCTGGGTAAGGTGAGAGAGTGCAGCGAGGGAAATCGCAACGGCACCGGGGTTGCCTAATTTAAAGATGTGGGGTTTCTAGCTGAAGCATGTTTAAAACCCGAATAAAACCATCATATTATGACAGCGGATATAAAACTGAAAGAAATGCACTACACATGTCTGTTAAAAAGGAAAAAAAAAAAACCAACCCTCCAACCTTGTGTTCATTGCAAAGCAAGCGCTGTGTCCTCTCTGAAGTTCAAAAGTGGGGCTTATTTTTAAAGAAGGTTTTTCGTTGGGTTCTCTCCTATCTCGGTTTCTAATGCGTCCGTTGCTTCCCCTGCTTTTACAAAGCTGACTGGCGAGAAGGGACCTTTGTTAGATGGAAAGGGGAGGGGGGGGGGAAACCACTGAAAACCCCAGTCTGTCTCTCAGAAATAAATTCTGCTCCATTAATATTTCAGTGAGTAAAGATCTCCCACCTCGTATTTAGTGCAGGACTCCAGTGCAATTCCTTTATGAAGAAAGCAAACTGTGGACTAGCTCTGAGACAGGAGATAAAACAAGGAAAGTTTGTTGATGAGAACGTGTTGCAGGCTGTACAGTTTTGTAATGTTCTAGCTCTGACCGGTTTCATTCCTAAGGCTCAATCCCATATTCCGTAGAGCCGGGAAAAACTCGGTATCTGATCAGCATACGGTAAACGCAAAGTAAACCAGCAGCTCTTCATTATACATCAAACTACTGGACTTTTCTTTAATGAAACAATACAAGTTCAATGCTCTGACAATATTTTTATGGTACCTAAAGGTGAAAAAGTAAATTTTACGACATCTATACTCTTTTTGCTTGCTTTCTTCCCCTGCTCTCCCCCCGGCCTTTTTTTTTTTTTTTTTCCTCTGGACATCACATCAAGTTCAAATAATTGGAAGGGGGGGGGTGCAGCCTTCTCAGGCAACATATTACTGTATAGGAAAATATTCAACTTACTGTTGAATTCAGGGTAGTAAGCGATAAGTCTCCTTTAGGTTTAATCATAATGAAATGCATGCACTATGGAAAAGACCATTTTTCTGCCTTACTCTTAAAAAACGAGTCTTTAAAGAAGTCACGAAGATACACACATATTCCACAGAGAAAGCATATTCAAAGGCTAGACTTCAGAAGAAAAAAATAAAAGCAAAATAAAAATAAAAGCAAAGATGAAAGAGCTCAGGTAGAGAAAATAAAGGTGGTGGGTCCTGACCCAAAGCCTGTTGAAATCTACAGTGAAGTTCCTAGGAAATTCAGTAGACTTGATCAAACTCATCACAACCATTATTATGACAGGATTTCAATTTCTCTATTTTATTCTTCCCTTTTCGTACCATTTGCTACAGTCTGAAAGGTACAATTAGACTTTTAATTAAACTGCAAAAAATGTTTGCCATCTTTTTCTGATGATTTGCACAATCCCTCTAAAGCTCATTACCTGTAAATACAACACTCCTCTTCCTCTCCCCACACTCAATCCAGCAAACACGGACCAGCAAGCTGTCCCCTCTCCTCATGGGCTTCTGGTTTTGGGGACAGAAACAAGCTCGCATCGTTCAGCTGGCAGGAGAGAGTTCAGAAAACGCTCCGTGCTGCAAAAGGAGCTCAGCTCTGGGTCAGAACATACTCAGACACCTTGAAAGGCAGGTGTCAAGTATGTGGAATTCACAAAACCACATAAAAGCCGGGTGAGGAATGACAGATGCAAAGCTAAAGGAACAAGCCGCTTGCCCGTGGCCCGGGCTCGGTTCCTGGCTGTGCCCTCGGTTCCTGCCACGGTGTCACCGGGCCCCCGATTTCTCTTTTACAAAATGCTGATGATAATTGACTGCCATTGCTATCTGGAAAGCACTCAGATTTTGTGACAAGAGAGGCCACGGAGGAACCTAGGCAGGCAGGTGCTGTTTCTCTCTCTGGCTGGACGCGGTACAGACAAGCTGCCGCGCTTTGCTAGAAAAAGACTGGCAGAAAAATCCCAGAGCTGCTGAAGTCAGTGCAAGTTTCGGTGACTTTGTACTGAACAGACTTGGAAACCAGTTTCAGTATCAACAGTTTCTAAATTAAAACCTGCTTAGGTGATCATCAGATCATGCACTTGCTTGCCTGTTTCACTCAAATATCTTTTTTTTTCCAATATTCTAAAAGCTGGAACTCCAATGACACTCACAAACAACATATGCTGGTCGGATGAACATAACATCAGCTTTTTTTTTTTTCTCTTGCGTGTGTGGATGAATATTTTATGGCTCAGTATTTTCCAGATCCAAGATCGGAATTCAGCTATCAATTTTCTGGACCCTGACACTCCATTTTCTTAATTGATAGTAATTTAAAAATCAAGTGACTTATTTGCAGTCTACTTTCTTGTTTAAGAAAAAAACGGGAAGGAGACATCTTTATAATAGCTGCCTAGAGAAATGTCATGACAAATTGCAGCATAGATCAGAAATACTACTTAGTGAAGAGCTTAATACAAGCAGCTTAATACATAAATACGAAAAACTAGGAGCAGGATAAAAAACCCCCAGAATCCTAATCTCTTTTGCTCAACTTTGAAATCTCTAAGGCCCACAGCCTAAAAAAATGTCAGTGCTTTATTTTGCCACCACAAGCAGTCCTCCTTAAGTTAGTAGTACTAATACAGTACGTGTGGCAATATTCACTATGATGAGACCTGAAGGACATTTTGTAGTTGGGAATACTGGTTGCATTTTCCCCTGCCTGTTCCTTCTTTTCTATCACTCACAAAATACATATTATGTTATTATTGCATCTGGCTAAATGGAGGGATTCAGATCAACTCTTTCCACTACTGCTTCAAAGCATGATCTAAATGTTTGGCTGCGAATCAATTAAAATCTCCTTTTCACTTTGAAAAACATGCAAGAGGAACAGCTCCCTTTACATATTAGTTGTTTGAGAGTTAGAAGGATTTTCTTCATATACTGGTTCCTATGAAAAACCCGTCCAAGGACAGTCAATTTGGAAATGCCCTTTTAAATACAAAATGGATTGGTTTGTAAGTTGATCATTTTATCATAATTTTGTAACAAAAAAAAAAAAAAATCCAAATAATACCTTTTCTGACACATGAGGAGAGGAAAAGCCTAAGAGCTTCTAGCATTTTTCACACTCTGTCCACTACGAATTCAGGGGAAAAAAAAACCCCAATCATAACCCAAAGTCAGTTTTCAAATCTCCACCATCTCTACACCTACAAACAAAGGGGTTTATATTCAATAAGCTCTGGGCTAATAAGGCTTCAGATACCATCACAAAGTTGTGCGTTTCTCAAGTATACCCAAGAAAGGAAATGATCAGTCTTCAAAGCAATTGATAATTCATTGCCAGAAAACAACAATGCTCAACCCAATAAAAGCATCTCTTCTGCAGCGAGTTGGGAATCTGACCCCATTCCCAATAGCTGACTGCAATAAAGCGCTGGAAATCATAAAGGAACTACCTGACACTTAATACTGGGTTATTATTAGAAAACTATTTTCTAATGAAAAAAAAATAAAAAATAAAAAAAAAATCACCTTCTTGTACTGCTACAAGAAAAAGGCAAATAACATCCCTTCCACCTTTTAAAAATATTAATGCCTCTATATGGAGTTTATTTGCGGTTGAAGTAAGAAATACACGGGACAAATCTTCCCTAGGTGCAAAGCGATATTGCTCTGTGGGCTTCAGTGTAGCTATTTTCATTTATTCTAGGTCTAGACCTGACAGGGGAATTTTTTATTTTTTTTCTTCCCTTCCCCCCCCCCCACTAGAAAAGGTAACAGCTGCCAGCAGCAAACCCAGAAACATCCAGTTTCTGTTATATTTTGCTTTCACATGAAATGGAATGTCTTTGGGGAACACACAGGCATGCTAATGAGACAGGTTCAATGGAGATAGACATACTGGGCCAGCACCTTAGCCCCTGGTCTGGTTGCCCTGTGCTGCTAAGGCTCTGCAAAGCGGCTGGATAGTCGCTCCAAAGGGGGCATGGGAGGATTTCCATTGCATAGGGATTCTTGCTTATGAACTTTCATTAACACAGGGTTAATTTCTAAGGACACTAAAGAGTCAAAGTGTCTTGCAATCGTTCCAGGACCGCTACAAAGAGCCGGTTTTTGTAAAAAAAAAAAAAAAAAAAAAAAAAATATATCTTGTTTGGATTCATGCAAATGTATTTTGTTTGCAAAGGAGAATATTGAATGTGGGACTTGTTTTAACTCAGCAAATACTGTAATATTAATGTATTCACTGAGTGGATTATGAAATTTATCTTGTAATTTGTTGCTGCTACTAGTTGTCATTTTTGATTCCTGGAAAAATGAAATAAGATTTAACTTCAAAAAGTTCTTCTTTATTATCTAATTAAATAAAGGTGACAGATTAATTGACTAATTGGTGCTCATGTATAGATGGAGACATATGGAAAGGATTTAAGATTAGACATATGGAAAGGATTTCTAAGATCTGTAAGACTGTGAGCAGCATTTTATCAGATGTTTTGTATACAACACGTGATCTGCACAAAATGCTGCATTCAGCATATAAGCCAGATTCATAAATGAGTGCATCTGAAATTCAGCCTCATGGACATATTCACAATCGGCAAAGATGCAGACTAGTAATTCCATTTTGGACACAAACTCAGCAACAAAGAGGAATCTTAAATATATGCTAAAATACCATATTAAATAGTGATATTTTTGTTATATATATATTTTTTTTTAGGGATAGACTCTATCATTCATACTCATACTGAGCTATATAGAAATACTTGAAAAATAGCCATTCAATAGGGCACCAGCACAAAAGCGCCAGGCTTTGAGCAGGATCTTTGCTGATTTTAACGTGTACACAGAGGGATAGGGAGAGAAGGTGTGGGGATGAAAGCCACTCCATCTCAGTGTTAATTCACAGGGAGATGGTCTAGACAACGGAACTCAATGCCACAATGTACGTACAGACTATACACACAGACCTAAAAGATATCACCATGCTCACAGGAAAAAAAAAAAAAAAAAAGACAGAGTCAGACAAGCCTTGCAAGAGAAAAACAGTTACGTTCTGTTAGGTTAATGGGTTGCAATTTCCCTGCCACATCTGCAATGGTTTTAGAGGATTTATACCTGTAGTGAAGCAAAAGATGACCGCATCGCATTATCTTCTTTCAAAATAAATACAATATATTCTTGAAATACTGCTTTGGTCAAGTGCCCGGGATTCTTGTTCAACTCTCTAGCAAAGATTTTGGCTGCGACTCAGTATTGTAAAGCCTAGTTGGAAATTGGAATAGAGCAGCCCGCTACAAGAAGAAACACGGACTCTTACGCGAACAAAACAAAACAAAAAAAAAGTCAAAAGTCATCGCTCCCCTGAAAATGACATTTGAACTTCGGATTTGTCTAAATGCAGTGATGAAATCTTGAAACTCTGTAAGCATTTATCAGCTCGAGAACGGTTCACATCGGGCGAAATCAGTAAAGACGGCACTCTGTGCAAAGCTACCACATACAAAAATGACTCTTTTTTTTTTTTTTTTCTGCAAATACAGGTAAGAAAGCCAGCAGTGACCCGATAGCTAACGGAGATAACTGGGGCCAAGTGTGGGAAGAGGCAGGCCATCCAACTACACTAGGCAGCAACCCTATTTATTTTTCAGAATTCCTGACATGAAATGGGAATTGTCTCAGTGATGAGCTCAGACCATTCAAACCTCAGTTCTTGCAATTGTCTCTTACAGTCTCCTCCCAAAACCCCTATGAAGTTTTGCACGCCAGGGTACTTAAAACAACTGATTTTCCAGCTTCTAGCACTAATTATGCCTGTAAATAAGGAACAATACATTTCAAGAGTCTGATTCAGTTTTTCCTCTGGAATGTGGGTACCCTGTTTACTTAATCCAATCATAATAGTAACTCTGAGTCAAAATACGCACAAGTGCCCATAGTGCCCACAAATAATGAATAATCAATTTGAAGATACCGATACTTTCCCCTCAATTTACTTCTCTGGAAATAGCAAAATACCGCAGTTCATCAAAGTTAAAAGCCCCAACTCCTCCTAATCCTAACCATAACCTTCACCCAGACCCAGACCCTGTCTCAAAGAGGTCTGGGAACCCAGCACTGCCTGAAAAATCAAAAGGAATAATTCCTTCAAAGCTAGTGATGCTTTGCTCTTGTTTTATCTCCAGGAACTCGCCAAGTCCCACACTCGTCTGGGCTGCTGTTTCCCTGCTTTATCTAACAGCCTAACTCCAGCTTAAAGGAGACAGCTACATAAGGTTTCCCCCCTAGAAAGTGGAACATACCACAGCTTGTCACACTTAACACTTTTCCTGACCCTAACCCTAACTCTAACCTAACTAAGCATGGGAACTGCATAAAGACTAACAGATTATTCATGCTATTTTTTTGTTCACCTGTCTGAAAGCAGCAAAAGACCAAAGCCACTCCTGCGCTACAGACCCCGCTTTTCCAAACCTGAACCTTAATCCCACCCTTAGGTAGGCATGGGAAACCTCCAGCAGCCCCCACTACATAATGGGAGAGCAGACAGTAAATAAAGGAACCAAGTTTTGAGCCAGCGTGCCCAAAGCAGTGCTGCCGATGGCAAACATTTTATTAAAAGCCTCTCAACTGGTATATTAAATAATTTAGTACTCCTGACTCTAGGAAATCTAAGAAAACAGGTATAATCTAGTCTCAAAAACACCCTAATTTTACGTGGTAAGCAGCGTATGCCAATTTCCTTGTGGTTTGCAGGAGTATAAAACATCTCAGAATTGGCTGTGAGGAAGTGCAACAGTCAAAATACGTACGAAATACACTAATAATACTGTTATTAATTTCTGCTTGCTACTTATATGAGAACTAAACAAGGAAAGGAGAAACACATGTCGGCAAATGTTGTTATTTTTGAAAGGTTACAACCCAGCCTTCACGTTCCCTTGCGTGATAACCCCAAATTTCCTTATCAATCCCACACTTCAAATGAGAGAGATGTAAAAGACTGCATCAAGACTCTGTGACTTCAGAGAAGTACTGCCTATCTTGAAATAAGTAAGAAACGCTGTGTATGTTAAAAACTAGTCACAGTGCCCCAGAGGGCCTTAAAACCTGTTGACAGACCTGCGTTTCCCCCAATATCCAGCCAAGCTCTGCTCAGCTATGTCCACGTGCGCTGTTTCCAAATCTGAGCTTTAATTGTGTCAGGTACCAACTCATATTTTTCTTATTTTCTGTCACATGCATCAACCGGTCCCTTTCTCTCACACACAAATCACAAATTGTTGCGGAGGTGACTCGGTAGAAGTTTCAAAGATGAGTTCAATGGAAAAAAAAAATTAAATAGAAAATCATTTGAAAAGCATGCCTATCCCTCTTTTAATGTGGTTTTGGATTTTGCAGATCTCTGTGCTTTCCTGCAATCCCACCCAGGTTGCCCATTCCCAATTTACAGGGCCCGCACGCCTCTCCCTGCACCAGCTGCGGCAACTGAAAGTAATTATCACTCCCGACACAATAAGGTGCTAAAGGTAGTGCCGAGCATTTTGTGCAAAAAGGAAAAAAAAAATTAGGAAGAAGGGAACCTGATGAAAGGAGATTAGTGTCTGTTAGTCTTTTGGAGAGGAACGGGGAGAGGGGGGAAGCAAAGAGGGGGAGTGAAATAATAAATAACCCCGTTCCGTTGGGAATACTTGCACATGTAGGAGACAATGAAATAAAAGTTTTCTTTGAAGAGTGAGTTCCTTTTTGTATGAAGTAAGCGGTACCAAATGAAATCAGAGACTTCTGTTACAGTTGATGTATAACTGCTCAAAAGAGCGACAGGATGGAGTTACGGGAACAGAGACTGAGAAAAAGAGAATTAAAAGAAAACATACTTCTTCGGGAAAGAACGTACGACACCCAGAGAATGGGAACAGCCACCGCTAGAGAGCTCCGGGAGGCTGAATTTTAGGAGCAGCCCAGCAGACCTTTCACTACCTGTCCTGAACTTTTGTGGGGTGGGAGGGAAAGAGGAGAGCCAGCGCGCGCGGGAGGGACGATCTTACTCGAAAAGTTGTCAGAGGCAAGGCAGAGAGGGCACGGAAGAATACGGGTTCGCTCCCAGAAACGGCAGAGAGGTCGGATCCGTTCTGCCTCTCAGTCTCTTTCCAAGGGATCTAATTTGCAGCAAAGCCCCAGGGACTCCTGTCACCGGCACTAGTAGGAATGAGATCACAGCCTGAGTATTCCTTCTACATTTTCCAAGAAAGTAGATTTTAGTCTAGCAAAGGACTCACATAAGGGTGTCTCTGAATAACTAAGGTGTGCGCGTACTGAGAAAAGCTACCGTACAGAAGCTGTAGGGAGAATGGAGTTTTTGAGGTCTGTCATATTCCTGCAAGGGCTACAGGTTTATTTATATAGGTAATAGCTGCTCATTCTAATCCAAGTTTCACCAATTTTTCCTCTCAACTAATTCCTCTGATGATTTACTGCCCGTTGAATTGCTAGCGTGTGTATTCCCTTGTCTTCCCAGGAGTGGCCCACTCTTCTAGGGGGCAATGTCCAGCAGCTATAGATGAAATTGGTGATAAGCCCTTCAGCGAGCAGAACAGCACCTGAAATACTCGCTATAATCACAAATACTCGCTCCTTACATTGTGTAAGTTCACACCTTAGCTGACTACCCACTAATTTCTCTGAGAAGTCCAAGATGCTGACCAGCCTCCTTATTTACTCAAGTGAAGCAAAAGTAGAATCAAACATGGAACAACGGGAAATGTTTCCAAAGAAATTGCACCCAGCTCGGCTGCTTTGTTAGATGGCTCCAATTCAGTACGGCTCAAAGCTAAAAAAGAAAAATCAAAATAAAATAAAAATAATTGCAGTTTATGGAGCATTCAAAGCAAGGACTGTTTTGTACAGCTGTAAACTAATGTACAGGATTTCACATGGATTTTCTGGTTTTGAATAGCTCTGACTTCAAGCTACAGAAACCTTTCCACTTGTCTTTTGTACTGGAGATTTTTGAATGCTGTAAAATCCTCATGCTTTGGAAATGCGTGCAGATAGAAATTCAAGTGAATAGTTGTGATTCGGTTCGGTTTTCATTCACAACTCTCTGCGAGCCAAACAACACCCTTATTGGCAAAGCAAAACAACCTCTCCAGCGCCCCTCGCAAAACACTTTCTAGCCTCAGGAAGCCACAAATTAGCTCAGATATTCCAGAGTGAAAAAGAAACACCCGAGGCCAACTGGAAAGCATCGTCACATGCACCACAGCAGGCCTGCAGCATTGACTCTTGATGTACGTTCCTTGACACATCTTCTCCCAAGGTGGTAGAAGAAAGGTGGTGTGGACAGGTGACTAAGGGAAGGAAAGGTAATATATAAGAAAATCTACTGCTTTCTGAACCAATTTTTTTTTTTCCTGCTGCCTGGTTTGTTTTTTTTTTCTAGTTAGTTCCTTAATCAAAAGTAAGATGACAAATCACCTTAGAAGGCAGTCAGCTGAAACTGAAGAAAGAGTGGATGATGCTCCCTGGACTTCCTAGGGGAATAGGGGAATCTACTTATTACATTGTTTTTTTTATAAGTCTGGTTTTTTTCAGTAAAAGTCCTCCCTTATTTTCTCCTCTTGCTTTGCAATCTCTGTGCCGGAAAGGAACCAGGACATTCTGGGGCAACAGATTCTTCCCCTCTGCATACATAAACAGGCTGATCAGTATTTGTGTGGCTACACGGTATTACCAGTTCAGTTCAATTCCACAGTATACACCAGCGGTAGAACTTTCTGTGATGAATCAGTCAGATGTGCTATATTCGACGGCTGTGTGGTTTCAGATTCTGGAGTTATAAAACCATTTAAGCAGAGTTTTTAAAAAGAAAAAAAATGATCAGGATACGAGCCAATCTGCAGAATGAAATTTCCGTAAAAATGAAATTATTTATAGCTTCTACTCGTGAGAAAGAGCTACTTTACATGGGTTAAAGTAGCTAAAAATACTGGATTGAGGGACTGGCCTGAAAGTCACCTTAGGCGAGCTTGCGAACGTGAAGTGACATAATGGTGGGTACTAAAACAAGTAGCTGTTGTTGGACTCAGAACTGCGTAGCACTTGAAAAGTATAAAAGTGTGACACAACACAAGCATTAAACGACACCACGTTATTAACACGAGCCATTACACTGATGCCCTGCAATGCTTCCTTCTCCACTTCTCTTATATCACAAGAATGTTTCTCTAGCCCTTCATCGTTTCCTGAAGCAGAAACCGTCTTCTGGGAAGAACCAGACCAAAAACATTATATGGTATTTTGCGTTCGTTGGCAGGGCACAGGCACAAAAGGCAACACCACCACTCAGCTCCTCCTGACGGGGCAATTAAAAGCAAAGTATAACTCAGAACATCTTCAGAGTGATTCCTTCCCCAGCCCTTTTGCTAAATATTCAAACCAGGGGAAAAATTTTCAGAATTATACAGGGAGGAGTCCAAAATTCAGTTATCAACAGCTAGTGATTCAGATATTAAATTGTTTGCGATCCGTCGCTTCCTCTTTTCCTGAAATTGCCTCATGGGGAAACACTACAAAATAAAACTTCAATACTACCATAAGCTCCAAATAAAGCTTTTCTCTTTGATTGCCTCTATCTCATCTGTCTGCTTAGATTTGTGTGTCTAGTTAAGTGAATACAGAAGACCATACACTTGAAATGAAAACTACACAGAGTACACTCTTGACTTGTTACCATAATTTACCTTCTAAGTGGAACCTCTTATGAGCCTACTCAATTATATCTAAAATGACTGCACCTTTATTTCAACACAGTATACACATCGAACCCGCGGTCTGAAACCCTGAGCTGATGTAAAATTGCAGAGCTTCACCAAAATTCATAGGGGATTCCTGATTTACACCAGCACACACAGAGCCCCCAGAACCTATCAAACGGTAACGCTTCTCCCGTGGGGAACGATATCAGTGTTAAGCAATAAAATGAGGTTGGTTTTATGTCTAAGGTTGATTTCTTTTCTAATATGATACTTTAGTTTATGCTTTTTCACGCAACAATACCTTGACTGCATGGCAGGTTTACACTGAAAAACACAGTTTAAAAATACTTGTTAAACGCTGAAAGGCTTGACAGTTCCTTTAAATAATACTGAAGAAAAAAAAAATAAATGCACTAGAACATTTTGGTAGTGGAATGAAAAACGCTGCAGTTCACAGCTCTGTATGTCACTGAGAAATTAGTATAGATTTTTTTTTCTAGGGACACTGGCAGGGCTGGCAGGCCTAAAATTAGACATACCAGGTATGCACTTCGCGCTGTCCCTCAGGTCTGCCTGTCAGCTCCCTGGGAACAAGATTCCTCTATATTTCAATACCCTTCCAGCTCCGCATATCCCCGAGAACAAAGCCGACGGGCAGAGCGCAGCACTTCATGACACGCATCTCTGCAATCAGGAAGCAACCCCAGCACCTTGGGGTTTGCTCCTGGCAGGTCACCTAGTTATAAAAAAAAAAAAAAAAAAAAAAAGGCAGCGTTACGTTACTCGGAAATAAAGAAACATTCCAATGTAATCCGGGAGAGTGGAAACTCAGAAGACGGGCGGCTGAGCCGGTTTTAAAATATTCAGTGCTATTTTGAAGTGATAATCAGATATGAACTGAAAAATAAATCAATGAGTTCTCTAGTGATAAACTATCAATATTAACTAAAGGTCAGGGACAGTCAGATTTTGTTTGGCTTAGGCTTTGCTTTTCACAGTTGACATTAATTCATTTTAAACCTGTGCCATTTGCCACTACTATTTCTTTTAACAAAAAAAAAAATGACAGTAGGGTCTCATTTCCTACATCTTTTACCTTTTTCCCATTACACAAATGACTGTGGTGTGTTTCCGAGTATAAATATGATAATTTACAACTGGGAATGAGATTACATGATCCTCTTTATTCTGCCGTACTCTGCTTGCAACGCTCGGCAGAATCTTAATTGAAATATTTTTAAATAGCATCTAAAACAATGTTTAGGGTGGTATTTTACCATTAGTTTTTTTAATAAGGGCCTCAAAGCATTTTCTTTTCTTCTGCTCCGTGTCCTTTTGCTCCTGCTTTTCATCCATTCTGGTATAACCGACTCTGTCTGGATCATGAGTTATCATTGGCTGCCAGTGGAATGCTACAATGCAATTTGTCTTATTGAAACATGGGCTAGCCCCACACGGCTGCAAAGAATCATTCACTTTCTAATAAATCAAACATTTGCTAAAATTCCTTCTTCTCTGACATGAAACGGTGGGATAGCCAACGCCGCTTGCAAACGGAGAGGAGGTGGTGATAAAAACGCCTCTTTTTGTTCAGCGCTATTGGATTATTTTGCGAACGCTGAATTGCAACTACCAAATCCAAGCTCACATCCTTGCAAAGTTGGCTGGGATTTTTTTTTCCTTTCAAACTCAATCACTGTACTGTTTGTCTACTGTAAATAGAATGTTTCTGCACTTCACCTAATTATCAACATTGTTTTCCCATGTAGCAGAAACAAAATCCTAGCCCCTTTGAAATCACTGCAAATTTTGCCATGAAAATACGCAACTTCTAAAGCTATGTTATTATGTCTCCGACAATCTTTCAAAAATATTTGTCTGACAAAAGCCTCAAAAATTATGGAATATAAAAGGCTGAAAGAACAAACAAATTAAGGTTTTTTTGTACTACCACTAAAAGTTTGAAAGTCACTACAAGCATCACTCCTCTGCAGCTGCAGTTTTTCTGCCTAATCTCTGGAAATCCAGTTATTTGGCGGGGACATCTGGGATTTCCAGCAGTACGTTACGATATATTTTGAACTGCGGAAGTGACATTAATGGCTGTTGTCTACTCAGGAAGAAGCATATGCTGGGATGGATCCTGAGAGTCTATCAAAGAGCAGTCCCTACTGACTGCATCTGAACAGTTTACAGTTGAGTGTTAGGCTCTTGCATTGTTCCTAACACAAGACCTTTTAGGATGGCTTTATTATGTATCACATTTTTAAAGGTATGCTGTTGTAGGGGTCTCTTAAGGCTACTAATTCCATCTGCTAAGATGTCAAACATCCCACATCAGGAACGGCGTTTCTCTAACTTTCACATTTGTCCGCCAAGCCAAAGCTCCCTTTTATCTTATGATTTAGGACGGGGAGGGAATTGTGGCTCCCTTCTACCAGTTTATGATCCCAAGATTTAGAATCTCTACGGAATCTCTACCATATGTCGGACCACAATCTGTGCAAACTTTGCTAGGAACACGCTCCTGTAACGCAGCCCAAACAATCACACGATGCTGAAAGGTAGCAGGAGGTTGAATTTCCATCAAAGGCTGGTACCGCTGTAAAACAGCAGTGACAACCTGCAGGAAGGAAGCACTGGGGCCCTTCCATAGAAATGCAAAACCAAACTTGCCTACGGAGTCACAGCTCAGCCTCAGACATCACCCAGGACACAAAGGAAGGCAGGACCCTAAAGGAACCCTACGTCTCACTGTTTCTCCAGCAGTGGAGCGCTGTGAGTTGGTCACATCTGGATCTAACAAATGAAGGAGGACAAGGTTCCTCCTCCGCATCACAGAGTTTAACCAAATGAAGGAGGACAAGGTTCCTCCTCCACATCACAGAATTTACCTGAGATCTTCCCGTCTGGTTTGAAGACAGGTTCGACTCGTGCCCTGGTTAAGGCTACTGTTTCAGCAGAAGAGCCATGATTAACACCACTAAAACCAGTTTAGCAGAAGACCAGCCAGGACAGCTGCTGATAGCTCCTGAATTGACTACCAACGTATTAACAAATGGAGTGCTTATTTTTCCTTTGGCCCATATCAAGCGTGTAATTTATAGTTTCTACAGCTCTACTATAAAGAGTTCAAGAGTTCTCTGTATCTTGCCTATCTCGTAACCACCTGCAAAGTAACTTCTCTTGAGAATGAAATTTTACGGAAGACTTACAAAAGCATGTAGTGCTGACTCGCACGCGGAGATCGGGCAACAGGGAATTCTGCTGAAAACTCTCTTTCAAATCTGGTTTGTCACCATGAGATCGTAAAACTTCTTACTGGTTTCCACAGGCCAGAATCAGACCCAAAATGCAAGAATATTGCAAATCATTAAAAAAAAAAAAACAAAAACAAACAAAAAAAAACACACAACCCTCCAGATTGCAAATGTGTGATCGAATATTTAACACAACAGAATCGAGCACCTGGGAATATGCACAGTAAAAAAAAACCAAAAAAAACAAGGCAGTAAGGAATTTCGCCATATGAACTGCTTTTGCATGGCATTAACTGTGCTCAAGGACAAATTAGGCTGAGTCTCTACTGTACGCAGCCTTTATGGTTTTTTTTTTTCCCCCCCTCCAACTACAATAGCAATAATTACGAACATGTTAGGAACAAGATCTAATCTGGTTGAGTTTGCTTTGATTTAGCCTG
The DNA here is from genome assembly GCA_013396935.1 of Baryphthengus martii. Lineage (NCBI taxonomy): Eukaryota > Metazoa > Chordata > Aves > Coraciiformes > Momotidae > Baryphthengus > Baryphthengus martii. The sequence goes on along the minus strand of VWZK01002010.1, from coordinate 373,872 downwards.
TTTATGTGCAAATCATTCATCAGTCTGCTTCTAATTCAAGCTATTTACTGGCACCTATGTAGGAAAACTCCATTTATTTCCAGTCATCCTCTTGATGTAAACACACTCTTTGTCCTGCAGCTATACCTTAACTATGTTAGGAGGCACACGAGCTATGTAATGGTGTCATATGTATGTCTGTCACTGCATATATTATTTTGGCCAGCTTGTAAGTAAATTAGCACCAATAGCAGTCTACCTATAGCAGCTTCATCATAGACAAATTCTTGAATTCCAATCCCAGTAGTGTCACTTATAGTCAGCACGAACCTAAGGCACTAAGGAACCTCACTGACCCTCCTGCCTCGTCTGTAAAGTAGGGATAACAATATGGGGTGGTGGGAGGATGTACTGGTAATATTTGTAAAGCGCTTTGAAGATGCTGAGAGTGCCAAGTGTTATCATGGCTTCTAAGCTCTGAAATGTTTGATATGATTATGTGCACACATAATTTTTAATGGTAATTCAGAGTGCAAATTAGAGATGATATTTACATTTCTTCCAGGCAAGCTTAATTTCCAGTTATCAAGGAAAATATCTATTGCACAAATAGGGTATCAGCTATTCAAAAGTTCCCTTAGGGCCTACCAGTTTCTATAGCATGCCATTTTTTTTTAAGCTGTCCATAAGATGACAGACTGCAGCAGTTCCCTTGGAGGTATTATGGATTACTGATGAAACAATAACCAGAAGTAATATTTTCCCATCAAAACTGGAGCCTAGGGTTTTTGTTGCTGTTATTATTTTTCTCCTAACAACACATGCTTTCAAAAAGATCTTGCCTTCATTTATACATAATTTGCAAACCTATAGACACAACCCCTGAAAATATAATTAAATACATAATGGACTTTTTCTAAGCAGAACTCTGTATTTCTCTTCCACTGAAAGCATAGAACTGTTGGTCTTTGCAGTGGAAAAATTTGTCATTTCTGTTTGCTAAAAAAAAATAAATAAAATTAATCTGAGGTCAAATACGTTTCTTAGTCTGCTTCTACTGCAGCTTCTAAACTGCAGCAATCTTGGGGCTCTTGAAGAGACGACGACACAAACAATGTCTTTAAACATCTGGCCTTTGACCAGAAGAAAGGTAGTAACACAACCTTTTAGCTGGGAAAAGATGGAGCAGTTGGAATTCTGTTTAGTCTGCTTATCAGTGACCTGAGAAATGGTGCAGCCCACAGAGCTCTAGTCAAAATGCCCCACATAACCTCAAGCAAGTCATTAGTACACGAACCCACAAAGACAAAGCAGTGCTTAAGTCCTCCCTAAACAAGGAAGAGCTGGTCACCTAAATGCTTCTATCTCTCTGAAGGCTGATCTCTGTGTCTTAGTTTCCCACCAGCAAAACATAACTCAGAGGGGACCTGTAAGGAAAAATCCATTAAATGTCAGGCTTTCAATGACAACAAGGACGACACAAGTACTAAGGATAGCATCAGTCTCTGAATTTCCTTTCACATGCTCATTTACCCATTCACCTGCAAAACTGTGCAATATAATGGAATCATCGAACACCAAAAATCACTGAAGGTGAGGGAAGGCACCTCTGGTGCTGTCCAGTCCAACTTAAGCAGAGCAAGTTGCTCAGGGCTGTGTCCAGCTGGGTTTTGAGTCTCTCCAAGGATGAAGACTCCACACCCTCTCTGGGAAACACGTTCCAGCGTTTGCCCAGCCTCACAGGAAAGAAGATTTTCCTGTGTTCCAATGGAATTTCCTTTAAGAGCAGTTTGGTACGTCAGCCATAATCCAAAAGGCCAAACATCACCTTGATAAGAAGTTCACCACACCAAATGAAAAGCAAAACAATAATCTGAAACAACCAGTTTCAGTCTGTGTGCATATTTAACCACAGCTCCTCAACTCTGTAAACCACCTGGCACAAGTGACCTGGTGCGTATATATATATATGTATATTCTCAATATTAAGGGGACCGTGTTGGAATCTTCATCTTAATCAGCTTGCATCCTGTCTTTAATTGCAGTCTTTTAGGGTCAGATACTATCTCAATAGCACAGGAAAACTTCATGCTCCTTGGGTGCAGAGTTTGCAGGCTGAGCCTGAGATACTGATTATCGAGGATATCCTGCTAGAGGTATCCAAGCAGGCTAGTTTAAGGTTCCCTTGTCTATGCCAACTCAAGGCACAGCATGGACTAGTGTGTGGTCACATCCTCAGAGTCTAATTCCCATTCGTATGTTGCCAGACTTGACAAAAAAAATGGGGACAACACACTTTCATCAGACTACTTTCCAAAGCACAAGGGGATTTTTGAAAAATACCATGTGAATTTTAAGGCATTACAATTAGCATTCCATGTCTCAATCAAAATCCTGACAGCTGGTTTAATTCATGTCTAGATTCCCAGAAACTTTCTCAGATTTTCTCCACGGACAGCCTACCCCAAATGCCTGGACTTCCTTAGAAAAAGTCACAAAATACACACATTTCAAAATGAGAAAGCAGAGAGGCAACGCAGTGAGCCCATCGAACCCAGGAACCTAGACTAAAAGATGTTCAAAATAAATAACTTGTCAGGATGTGTACACTACAGCCACATCAGTGAGATTTATGGAAGATTGGTTTAAGACTTTTCTGTCTGAAGGAATGAGGCCGGTTGAAGATCCCAGTCTGCCTCGTGCCCCCAGCTCCGCAGGCACACACTCTCCTTTGGGCTGCACCAGGTAATGGGGCAGCGTTGTCAAAGGCTGCGCAGGATTTCAGGAATTTTGTTCAAAGGCTGATTCTGTTTGGCTTTAGTGTCCCCGTCCTCCGCAGCCAGGAAAGCTTTTGCTTTTCAGTTCTCGTATTTTTGTTTGCTCGTTTCGTTGTGAGAACTGGAGATCTTCGTCTCCTCTTTCCCCTGTAACCTTTGTCTCCTTCTGTCTCCATTCTGACAGTAACAAGGCTGCACATTGAACAGACCCGCCCTGTGTCACTACAAAGTGGGGGAGAAAGAAAAGGAGGGCGGGGGGCGAGGGGAAGGTTGTCTTAAACTATCAGACCATTAATGTTTAGTTTTTTCAACGCGTAACATTTAGAAAGATACCTGAAATAAAGGCGCCTCTATTCAAACAACACATGCATCAAACGACGGATCCCAATTTGGGACTTTGGGAGTTCTGGTCAATTGCTAAGAGTTTGCGCTCCCTTCACTCAAGGGAGGTCTGAAATGTCAAAATCTTCTGTCATCCCACTTGTCATCTCACATCCCACAAAGGAACATGGAAGCCATCATCCGCTCTGCTGTTTATTGTCATGAAACGCCATAAATACTCACTCTCCATAAACAGTAACAGCCCAATTAAAGCACTCTTTACCAAGTGTGATCATTTTCAGACAGAATGTATTGATTTCTCCACCTATGGGCACTGCATAGAAACATCTCTTAATGAGAATGATAGTGACCTCCGAACCCTGCTCTTTCACCCCGTAATATACTCTCTCAATTTTCTGTTAAGTGGTCTAGTGGCACATCAGCAGAGATGGAAAGACACTCTGATTCTTTAATGTCGACACTGGAAGGCTCGCAAGGAATGCTCAAATCTTCATTGTAATGGGAGGTGAACAGAAAGGTCACCTATATGCAGGGCTTTCAGCTTGTTTGACAAGGCTTCTTTAATAAGTGGAAACATTGTTGGGGTACACTTGTCCGTCAGCCGCCTTTGGCACTCGGCACCGACGCAGCCAAACACAAACGGTCGCTACCTCGTCGCCCGCTCTGGGAGTCGTTTCAACCTGCCCAGAAATCCTTTGCAAAATTTACAGGCTGGTTGGTCGGTCGGTCGGTCGAGGGCCTTTTGAGTACTCAAGGATAGGGATCAAAAGAGACCCTTGATTTTATTCCGTTCAGCAGCTTAAATTTGTGAGCCTACTGCGTGCGTAATTGACAGCAGACATGGTGTACTAAACCAGCGCATCCGTTACTTTGATTAATCCTCCTTTGGAGTGCGATATTGTTTGATACACAGTGCAGGGCTGACACAGGTTACTGTAATGCCACTTTACCAAACAGATTACAAAATTGTGCAGGGAGTATATAGCATTCGTGCAGATAAATGCACACAAGAGGAAATTCTAACAGCTTTTAATTTCCATGCTTTTCAGTTTTATTGTTGTAAATGCAACTCTTTATAGGACTAATGACACGGGCTGGCTCGGCTGAGTCAATTACATCAGTAGGCACTTGGATCAGATATTTTGCCTGCTTTCCATTTGTACTGTCTATGCTTCTGATATTTGACTAAATTACATTGCACCGCGGTGCATTGGCACTTGCCATATGTTATATCTCAAAGCGTTCTAAAGGACAATAACAAAAAATAATAACATACAACATGTAGTTCAAAGTCGGGACGCAGGCGAGAGTGTCAATCATCATGAGCTACGTTCAGCAAATAGCCCAGAGTGTTGCATTACTGTGTCCTCTAATCTGTGGTGGTGTTAAATGAGTAGGAAAGTTGGTAAGGATGCCAGGGACGCTGACTGCTCTAAACTGTGTGGGACTACTTGTGCGCGCCTGTGAGCGCGCCTGTTTGTTTGTTTTGGGGCAAGAGGGATATTTGGGGAATTTTAGTACTCATGAAAGTTAGACACTAATAGCACCATCTGGCCCTACCACACAGAGCTCCGCAAACTTCCTCCACACAGATCTGCCAATGCACTTCAGCTCTGACCTCCAACACCCCTTCAATTCCAGTAATGAGTCTACAGCATCTCTTGAGGAGAAACTGTCAATTGTTCTGATTTCTGCTAAATTGCGTTATGCTTAGCAATGTGGGCAACTGCCCACTAGTGACTAGCCTGAGGCCACTAAACTCCAATCTGAACCTTGCCTTCTGGAGGTGAAGAGCTTGATTAATATACCCAGGCACCATTTTACAAGCCCCGTCTCCTTTTTAATTCACTCACCAAAAGTACGCAGAACAAATCTGCATTGAAAGTCATTTCAAACACAGGATGACGAGGTTTTGCGACTCTTGCTTGCAGACCTTTTTCTGACCTTGAGAATTTTTGGTTTTAAACACCGGTGCATATTGCCCAAGGAAGAACCTTTCTCTGTGAGGCCGTTTGATGTGCATGCATCTCTCAGAATTGAGTTCTAGAATGGGGTAGCAAGACCTGCCGTGTTTGCTTGGGGAAAACCACGTAATGCTGACAAAAATAGATTGGTACATCGCTGCATCTTCCTTCAATTTGGACCAAAATCCACTCTCAGTGCTTTGTTGCAATCATTTGATTTGTTATTCGCCAAAGTACACGTAGTACTTGCAATAACCATTAAGGAATGAATAAAGTCATTCTTAAATGTATGAATGTTCTGCCTAGACCTTCTTTTTCTCTGTTTCATGTACTACTTAGATCTGAGTCTTTTTGTGTCATTGTTTTTCAAGTGGCAACTTTCTAACGCTGGTATTTGGGACTGCGCAGCAGTGCTGGTGAAAGTTTTCACATTTGACCAAAACAGAGGGAACGTGCTATAGTAATGAACTAAGAACTAGTCAGATCTGATCCGGTCCATAGTTGCTAGAGATAGCGTATGACCTCTCTGAACGGCCGGTTTGAGCTGTTTCAAAAGAAGATGCAAGAAATGATGATGGTTTGGGGTAATCTCGCTACCTCAAAGATTTGATTTTACTTTTTTACTCTGTTGGCCGAAATGTGAGGCTTTGCATCCCCTCCAAAACAAGTTGCTGTCAAACGTTTTAATTACAGATATTCTTATTATCTGTGAGGATGTTAAAATTCTCCCTAAATCTCGGTCTCAGATCAGGGAACCGCGATCTGCAGCTCAGGGTGAACATTTGGCTACAGCAGTTTTGACCAAATTAAATGAATGAATGATATTAACAAGCAATCTAATTAAGTGCATATTACTATGTTTGTGTATATTCTACAATCCACGCCACCTACCATAAAAGTATTAGAGCTCATCAGTGCAAAGAATATTGCCTTCAACTCCAGTAAAAGGAATAATTTCCCTGCAGGGCAGTAACACTCTTCAACGTGGCGAATAGCCACAGGCTGCGAGGTTGTGACTTTATGGTAAATAGCTACCTCTTTCATCAACAGAGCAATGAATTGGAAGAGCCCCTGGTGAAATGTATGAGGGTAATTTGATTTCTTCAGGTATAAACATGCAACCCACTCATTTTCAGGCACTGCTAATTAGGCTGGGTTATCCAGATGCCTTGGGGTAATTATTTTGGCTGTACTTACTGATAGCTGGGAGGGTTGCGAATGTCAGCCGTGTTCTTTCCCACCTTTGGCCACAGTCCCAGTGATTCATACCGCAGTGATCCCAAGCAAGCATCCTTTCTAAGGGGCATAATTCTACTCCCTCAATAAACATGTCTAATCCTTGGTTTCCATTAGGGTTACTTAAGAGTTTTCTGACTGATGGTCAAACACACAGGCTAAGCAACATCCCCATTTCCCTGTGTGTCTAAGTGAAAAACTAAGAGATAAGGCTCATTTTTCCTTCTTTTTACATGCTTTTAACTATTTCCCAGCAATTCCATCCAATAAAAAAATTACAGTAAATTAAAACCCTACAATGCCTAATTAAAAAAAAGAAAAAAATAAGACAATTGAGCAATAAAAGCAGGTATATGCAAAAGAAATCACTATTCCCACTGATAAAATGCAGTTATCCATGGAGCAAACTACAGCAGAGTTGTACGCAGCACAACCACTGAGTATGGCAACACCAAGTAGTACAGCAAAGCCCAGAACTTTCGGACACCTAGACCGTGTGATCAAACACCGCACAAAACGCAGACCATGGCAAGTGGAGGAGCTCGGCAGGGTTGGAATATGACCAGCAAGGGAGTGATCTTTAAAGATATTCCTGCTATTCCCAACAAGACGGTAACAGATTCCACAAGGGATCACCTCGACATCACATGATCTGTCATCTCCCTGCACTTCCAGTATTTTCCTCTCTCCGTTCTTTGCGCAGAGCCCCTTTACTCCCACCCCTTCCCTCTTTTTGTTTCTAGTTTTTTTGATTTTGGAGAACATCTTGTAACAAAGGAGAAGTTGGGAGACCAGTGTGAAATTCTGACAAGAAGAGGGAAATAATGGGAGCAATTCCGCACTATCGTGAGAGTGCAAAGTTGCCTCATTCCACCATATAATGCAGGATTTTCTAGGGATAACAGACAAGTTGAAATGTCATGTTATATCACCAGGGTGCAAGCCTGAAGATGCTCCTAACCAGCCCTTCTCTGAGCAGCCAGCTCTTTGAAGTTGTATCCATCATTCCACACTAGCAATGCCAATTGAGCAGAACTCTGCTATGGATAATTGATTTTCAGGGATCGGTCTAAATGATATAAATATTATTGCCTACTAAAACAAGAGCAAGACTAGCAATTGTTTAGGGTTGACCTCAAAAAAAGTATTCTACCAAACTGAGCTAAAATAAATTATTCAAAACATATATATATGTGCATCTACTTAATGCAGTAGAGGAGTAGAGAGTTACTTTTATATGTATACATACCTCTATTTAAACAAAACTTGAACATGGAAATAAATGTTCTATTTTAATATATATATACCTACAGATACACGCACATTATATATATATACTGACAAATAATTTTTTTTTCCCCTGTTTTAAATGATCCAGCAAACTTCAGTCATCTGAAACATCTTCCTCTCTTTTATTTAGGAAAAAAAAAATGATTTTGAGGATGCAGAGATGCTTGGCCAAGATCTGCACAACGCAGCAAGGAGACAAGGGAAACACCTGCTCTCTCAAGACAGACCTTCACAAAAGTGGATAACAGAAAATAGATTGTAGGGTTCAAATAGCTCCAGGTAGTTTCTGTACCTCACGGCTTTACTCACTGCAACATGGAGAGACCAGCAAGGGGGGCTCGGAAAGCCCCGCTGCCTCCTGCTCCAGCTAAAACCCGAGCAGCGGCGACAATTCCACAGCCGTGAGCATCCTCATGCCCGAAATCACCTGGTGATACAGACTCGAGCTGATTTAGGAATGGGAACAAAACTGCCCATCACCTGAGCACCGCTGAACTAGCAGGAGCAAACAGGAACAAATTTTGGGGGCAGCACCGTGCCTTTTGGACAAACTCCTGCTCTTCCATTTGTCTGCTGTCATCTTGCCCCAAGGTGAGAGGGTTTTGATGGTTTAGGCAATTCCTCCATCCCACTGCACACCCAGGGATGTTTCTGCCTCATTTCAGAAGCACAGTAAAGAGCACAACACTGACCTGGACCTCAGAGCCCGCAACCACACGGACATGATGACAGGAGGAGGACAGCCTCCTCATCAGTTATACCACTGACACTGGTCAGAAAGCTGGCGAGGGACTTTTTGGGATGTCGGGTAGCGATAGGACAAGGGGAAATGGATTCAGACTAGAGGAGGGTAGGTTTAGACTGGATGTTAGGAAGAAACTCTTTCCCCGTGAGGGTGGTGAGACCCTTGAACAGGTTGCCCAGAGAGGTGGTGGAAGCCCCATCTCAGCAAGTTTTTAAGGCCAAGTCGGATAGGGTTCTGGGCAACCTGCTCTAGTGGGAGGCGTCCCTGCCCATGGCAGGGGGCTTGGAACTTGATGATCTTCAAGGTCCCTTCCAACCCTGGTGATTCTATATATAGGCTCATTCTCTCCAGTTGCACCATTGAGGTGACAAAGGGCTCCCCGTGTTTGGAAAGGCCACTCCTGTGAGCAACAGCTTGCCCGTTTCGAGTGCTGATTTCTCTGCTAATAACACAAGGGGGAGAAAATGTTGCTAATATTCAAACCTCTGAGATTTATTAGCTTTTTGTGCAATGCGCATTTGTAAGTGGAAATGATGCAGAAAATTCATGTACATGATAATCAATTAAGAACAGTATTTTACGTGAAAACTAAGACTCCACACACTGCGTAAATGACATACTTTACTCTAAATTGACCTAATACATTTCCAGGAATGTGTCAATTAAAATTTTAGCCTTTTGGAAGAGGGGGAGAAAGAATATGAATTCGAGGCTATTAAATACTGGGAATAAAATCAGAATATTGGTTTCCAGCTGGCACAGTAAGAGAGGTTAAAATTTTAAAGACATAAAGAAGCCAACCCACAAAAAAAAAAAAAAAAAAAGGAAACAAAAACAAATGAGCCCAAACCTAAGAATTAGGCACTAACTTGCTGCTGCCCCACTCTCAGATATTTCACTCTCCATTTTGTGATATTTTGATTTTCTTGGATGGTATAACCGTTGTTTCTTTTAACAAAGGGAGATTATAGGAGGCAAAACAGCACTTACATCTCTTCAGGATATCTATAATCTCTGATTTAGGGCCACCTTCCTACTACAGAGTAGTTAAATAAGGGGGGAAAAAATGCACCTTCTTTTGAAAATGCCACATATACTTTGCATACAGAACAGCATATTTTACTATAATATATAAAAGGTCTTTCCACAGTTATAGTTCAACTTATTTCTATACAACAAAATTAAATGTAATCACTGCTTCACTCTTGTGTATTTTTTCCTCCTGTGTTTCATTCAGCTCAGAGCAGGTTACATACTCCAGCCAGTTTCTCTTTCAAGATCTCTGTGCCTCCTTTGTGTCCAATACTTAAAAAGCATTCGCACCAAAAATTAAAAATATAAAACTCCCGAGACTTAATATTTGATAGGAAATGCTGAAAACTGCAAGGAAGTCCCAGCCAGGAGAACCAACCCCTCCCAAAGCAAACCTACAACACAGGAACGTTTATGTGGGGACGGGGTAACATTTGATCAGAGTCCCTTAACGATTACAGAAATAATCAGCGCTGTTTAAGAACCAGTCCCAAGGACTTGGTAAGAGTTTTACCATTAACCTCAGTGAACCCAGAAGTTTTTCATGTCAAGCATTTGCTGCCATGGACAGAAAGATCAGAGACACCAGCTTGCCAGTGCTAGGAACAAAATATTATGATTAAATATTTCTCTCTCTAACTGCGTTCCCAGCAGATCCAATGGAGAGATTCTTTTGAAATTAATTAAGTTTCCCTCCCAGTTTTGGAGATTTGAAGTTTTTTTCTCCAACAGTTTCACTGCTGGATGTTAGCTCCTGCCCACCTCTTGCATCTTAAGCCTCTGAACCGCCGCTAACATTTAATAAACGGTCCATTCACAGGTTGTACACTACATATTTCTTTTTTTTTTTTTTTTTTGTAGGCTACTTCATTTGTAATTAAAATGTAAAAGGCAGGAACGGAGTTGACATTCCAAGCTAACCCCGGCGAGCGCTACATTTCAGCCGGAGCCAAAGTACAACAAACGCAGCCGACAAGCCAAAGAGGTGCGGCAGCATTTTTGCTTCGTGCTTTTTGAAAAGCATTTGAACCCCTATCCAGCGAGGAGGGAAAATCCATTCAGTCCTTTTCATCCGTAATTGTCTTCCCCAAAATAGCCGCCATTATCAACATTTTTGGGGTGGGGGAGGGACTCAGATACACCATATGCACAGGCACTGCCGCAAAAGAAAACCAAAGGGAACAAAGCCTGCGATCCCATTGCCAACTTTGATGAAAGCCATAGGGACGGTTAATAGTGGTTCCTCAAGAGTGTCAATCATAAATTCCAAACTAGAGCTCAATTCCACCATCCACATCTATAGGGGCTACATTCCTGCACCTACTCATGTCGCAATAATCTACGGAGTGGCTTGTTTGTGTATGTTGGTGTGGATGGTGGTTGTATTTTTTTGTTGAGGTTCTTTTTTTCAGGTTTTTTTGGTTTTGGGCGGGTTTTTTTGGTGTGTATCTGCTATGTCTTTTTGTCTGGTGGCAGCTGTTTTTTCTGACCTCTCCCATCTAAAAATGCCAGGGTGTGCAGTTTCAGCATACCTCAGGGGGCTTCTCCAGAAATTGTTGTTTACCATCTCATAGAAGCCCTATTTTTCATTGATAGATCACACATAATAATGACAATGATCATGTTCCAAGCTCATAGGCGTTGAACTTCATGGTTTGGGCTCAAGAAACACCTGGAGAAACATTTATTTCTTTTAAATACTTGTGGAATAATATTCTATTCATGCCTGAGCTACCTCTGTGGAGGTGTGCTTCCCCAGACGTTCACTACTGTCTTCATTAACGGAGCCTCATTCTTTTCCTACTCCAGTCCATTTGTATTTATTATTACAGCTAAAGGGAGTAGCTGCCCTTTCCCTCTTAGAAAAGGACTCCACAAAAATCTTTGAGAAAATTCCTTCGCAGAAAAGCACGAGACACTTGTGCATCCCATCCCAGTGCTAGTTCTGCTGTGGTTGCTGCACCCAGCACCTTCCATGGGCTAAGGATCAGGCCCAAGCCTACACATTAGTAGCAGGCAAAGATGGGATGGGTTATACTTAATCATTTTCAGCAGCAAGATAAAGCAGCAAACCTGTGTCTTCTACAGGTAAATTTTCTTTTCCTTAACAGTTGCCTTCTCAACCAGTTTGACAGCAGTGCCTGAGAATGACCTGCTGAGGAGCGTAAACGCTCCATATTTATTGTTCGAGACTCATTTCAATGTATTTCTTAGACAGAAAAAAACAACAATGGGAATTAATCTTGCAAGGAGCTGACCACTACCAGTTCAATGCTGCCCACCTTCCACTCCCATTCCATCACGAAGGAGAAGGCAGCTTTCGTTCCTTCCAGCACTAGCGCAAGGAGGAATATTTCACGAACATCTTTCATTCCTTATCCTCAGGTCCATGCTATGAACTAGATCCTGTGCTGCTGGAAACCAGCACTGCTCCAGTACAGAAGCAACTCCAAAATGCTGCTGCAGGGTCGAACCAAAGACTGCACACAAGGGTCCACACGATGCTACTCCGAGCCAACATGAACTGACAAAGAAGGACCAACGGCGCTGCAAACCAGCAGGCTCTAACAGCCAGACGAGTGCATATTTTCCCCTGATTTAAAATGACTTCCCAAGTAATGGTTTTATTTCTCTCATTTTTTTATTTTTTTTTTTATATTACCCTTTTATATCCACAACCTTAAACACTCAATTGTTTGTTTTATGATGCTGTTTATAGCTTTGGCAGCTAGTTCACTGTCATGTACAGAATTTTAAGAATTCTCATTCACTAACAACGCAATTTTAAACTCTTCCCAGATGAACCAAATTAACAATATTAATTACTTTGCTAAGCAATGTTGGTTTTCTAAGTTGTTTATACACAGTAAATGGGTTTGAATTATAGGAATTTACAGACAAAACTCTCCTTTAAATTCAGTACTTAAAGATATATAGCAATCTAGCAACAAAAAAAGCAGTGTGAATCATCTTTGTTTTCCAGAATGCACGTTGAATCTTTTTACTGTTTTTTTTTCAGCTAGTTGGGAGATTTGTTCGTTCACCAAAAGAATGTTTTAGTGCAATCTAATTCCAACTAGCAGAAGTGTTACACAGGAGAATAAGATATATTGTGTGGTTTATTTTGCAGGAGAAATATATTTAGTTTTAGTGGGACTCATAAGCTAATAAACTACTTACAGAAGAAAGAAAAAAAAAAAAATATCCAGCCATAAATCTCTGCTTCCTAGTTTTTAATTGTAAAACTCTATTACTGCCACTCAAAGGGTTAATGATTCTCTTGGCTGGAGGACAATTCATTCTACGGCTAAACGCAATGACAAATAACCATTATTCTTTCCAACTGCACTGATAATCGGGACAGCTTAAACATTTTCGCCAGTATAAGTGAAACCATTAATCCTCTTGGATTTCACGATAAGCGGTGACTGCGAAATAATGACTGTGTCATTGCAGGCAAGAAAAAATGTTAACAATTAAAACAAGTTAGCCATTATCTTAGAGAGTACTGAATCGCTTTCACATTTCATTAGCAATATTGTAAGTGATATGTACCTTATTAAAAAGCTCTTATTATCCAAGAAACCTAATTAGTCAAAATCTCGCAGTCACCGGTTTAATTTTCTAATAATATAAATGCTGTGTTGGGTAATGCAATGTGAGGAGAATCAGCTGTTTGTCCAAAAAGAAGTTGCAACAAGAAATGCAAAAATATCATTTAGGATGAAAGGTACAGGGTAAGGAAATGTAGTTTTCTTATTACTATTATCAGGCGAATGATGGCTTTTTGGAATCCACTGTCTGGATATATAACTAAAGAAAACTAATTCTCTCCTCTCTGTGTTTAAGCAAATTGCCCAGCATTATATTGAATGAAAGGTCCAAGGAAAAGGCAGAGTAACTTTTCATCAAGCTGCAAGAGGCATTTTCATTCTCCTCACACTCAACCCTGAAGCTTCCTATAAATGAAGCTGATGAACTAACACCTGAGACACATCTACACCTGGAAACACAGGAGAAAGAGGCCTCTGCATTTCTTGAAGGCAGTGTCAGAGATCACACTTTTCAAATCCTATAGGCTTTAGCCTCTAAACCCCTAAAAAAAAAAAAGACCAAAAGTAATACCACTGTTGCTCCTGCTGCTTTTTAAAAAACATACAGTAAGTACTAAAAATAGCTTGTTTTTCCAGCCAGTACTATTGCTTTTTCATGGTCAGAAGAGCAAGACGAGCGATGGAGGGGTGGGGGGAAGATGTATTTTAACACTGCACGGCACAAAAGTGCTCCCACAGATAGAGGGGAGGATACTACCCATAGCATTTCGAGGGGCATACGTTGGCATGACCCGGTCCATGCTCACTACTTTTAGATGTATGAAATATTAGACTGTAACCGATACAACACAGCTGCCAGCAAAAGGTGCTCTCTCAAAAAAGTGACTATAAGAAGCTGATGGAAGTTGGATAGGATGGTTTTTTTTATACCAAAGAAAGCATGTTTGGATTGACCAAAAGACTCACAAAATCCCACTAAATTACACAGATGCTTTCAATCTAAAAGCAAGAGAGAGAATAGGGGTCTGTCACACAAATTTTTAATTTCCCGGTGAGATTTCTTTTACATTTTACCTGATTTTTTTTTAATTACTTCTTATTTGTAAGATATAAAGAAGCCCTGAAAATTAAAAGATACATTTAATTTCAGGCCCTACAATACATACAATTTTCAAGTATGATTATTTTTGTAATGGTTATAACTTTTTCTTCATCGGCTAAAGACATTCTGACAGAGTGACCTAATTCCTCCCTCCTTCCTTCCCTCCCTCCCTCCCCCATTTCTTCTCCCCTCTCCTCTCATGTAGTTGGTTTGCACAGAGAACTGAAAAAGGAAATTATTTAGGATAAAAATCTTCCACTATTGAATACTTCATCCTCCAACAGATACTTTGGTACCCTTCCGTTTTTCCCTTATTTCGCTTTGAAGTGCCCTGTGCAGTCCCAGATCTAATTAAGGAGGCTGGATGACATTTGTCGTAGTCTCACTGTACTTGAGCACTGGAATGACCTCATAGTTTCAGTTTTGGACATACAAACTATCATTTTAAATTCTGATGCCCAGTAATTTAAATATTTTGCTTCTTTCCGTTAGAGTTTTCCAAACTCTCTCAGAGTTGCAACTGCAATTGAACCGTAAAATCAGGGTTTGGTTTTCAGTGAATAAATGTTTGGACTTGGGATTCTAGCTCGTATTTAGCAATTATGAATGTGCATTTGAGTTGACAAGATAATGTGACTTCCATATCTCTCACAGCAGGAGTTTTGATCCCACGTTAGTGCTTAACATATGTTTTTTTTATATATTACATTACTATGACTTGTAATAGACTGTAATGTGGAGTTAAAACACATTTCCAAACCCACCTCCTTTTTTCCAGAAGGTTTTTCTAAAACAAATAAACAACAAAAAAAAAAATTCTTATTATAATAAAAGCTTGTATGTAAAGCTTGTAGGAGAGAAAGGCAGCTGGTTATTTTCATTTGCTGCTCTGTGAAAAATACTGGCCTTATAGCAAATACTTTGAATCTTACCAAATGTACATCTAGTGAAAGAAAAATTTTTGTTCATGAGGTAAAAGAAGTTTAAGAGCAAACTCTACATGACATCTCTCACACTCTTTACCTAATGCAAAGGTGCTCAGACACCGCAGAGAGGAGGATATGACAGAAGATCACGTTAACGCTTTTCAGAACTAGCCCGTTGTAGAAAATGCGGGTGTCTAGTATTATTTTAACTTCCCTGAACACACTCCTCCCACAGAGCTCCAAGTTTTGCACAACTTGATCTTTTGCTTCGGGTTTAATTTAGTTTTTAAAAATCTTCTTATCCATGTACTAGTAACTAGACTGGGGTGGGAGCTAAGGCTACCAATAGTGGTTGCTGTGTTTATTTCTATGTCAGGTCAGCGTGTACTCACCAAAGCCACACACCTACTACGTGAGGAACTACATTTGCTCTCAGGTACTGAATAATATTTGCAGCAGCAGCACAGGTATTGGGATACTTACTGGGAGATTTTTCAACGTGAAAAAGGGAGCTGAACTCCTCACTGAACTCTGAGTCATAAAAATTTCTCCACAGGTTTTTAAAATTCAGGATAATGATTTTTTTTTTTGGCTTTCTTACTGGTTTTACCACTGCTGTTATTTCACCACCAAGGCCAACCCTGTCAAACCTCAGGAAACAAAAACGGAGACTTATATTTGCTTTCATCCTGCTAAAAGGGTATTATTCCTTTCCTGAGATAAATACAAAATTAAACAGTAACATGTAATTGGCATAGAGATCTTAGCATTTAT
The DNA here is from genome assembly GCA_013396935.1 of Baryphthengus martii. Taxonomy (NCBI): domain Eukaryota; kingdom Metazoa; phylum Chordata; class Aves; order Coraciiformes; family Momotidae; genus Baryphthengus; species Baryphthengus martii. The sequence continues at coordinate 358,151 of VWZK01002010.1, read as the reverse complement.
AAAAAGCACTTACAGAAAACAAAAAACAAAACACATAAATGTGGGGGGAAAGCATATGAATTAATAAACTAACATTCACACGGAACAAGGCATCAAAACTCTAACCTACACCACGAGCGGTTTGCAACCATGTATTTAGATCCTAACATCAACCCTTGCTGAAGTCGTCTCCTATGCCGCAGGAAAAATTCTAGGTTTATTTTCCCCTAAACCTGAAACTTATTAAATTCAATTTAGTCTGGCCTTTCCTTGCCGCTGGGGGAGAATGATATATTTTTTCTCTTCAGGCTGGACTGTGCTTAAACACAACCAGGGATTCATGCAAAACCATTCAAGACTAAGGCAAGTGCTTCAGGGAGGGATGAGAAAAAAAAAAATAAAACATTAACTATCGCTGTTTCTGCAGTAAATTGTCAACTGATGTGTTGCTTCAGGATGGGTCAAATCAGCTGAAAGTCAGATCCTGGCTTTGCCAATGAGTCACAACTTTATCAGGTCCTGCCTCTGGTTATTACTGCCAATGTGACCATCTTGTAAGGAAGGAAATGCTAGTGCAAAGCTCGGCCTGTCGTGTTCTATATAATCTCCGGGCCTCAGCCTGTGTCTGCAGGTGTTTCTCTGTATTGAATCTCCCTGGGGAATCTTCGGCTTCACAGCAAAAGCCGGCTGAAGTGAAAGTGATTTGATTTGGATCCTATTACAGGCACTTTACCTCTTCTATTTCCGTGATAATAGCAGATTGGAGTCGATTATTGTACCGGGAGGGAAGTTAATGTGTTGTCGAGAAACATTGGTAAAAGTGGCACAGGAAAAGGCACATAAATAAAAGTTTAGAGTGAAGCAAAATCTGGGAAGCAAACCTGCGTTAAGTGTCTTTCTCAGCTCCTACCAGTCTCTGAATGGCTCTGGATCCTTTTCTGTCTTTATTCCAATTTTTTTTAAAAAAATGAAGGATTTCTTCTTGCTTTAATGTTGTCGCTCCTGTACATCTTTAGAGCAACTGTTCTACTCCCCCTACCCCCAGTCCGTGTCGGGAAACTCAGCCACCCAAACAGAGCTGCCGCACGGACCGAGCTTGCACTGATTATCTTGCTTTGTATTCCCCGGAGTCTAAAAGTTTGCCAGCCTCAACTAAAGCACCTCAGAGAATCACAGAAGCAGGAATGAAACCCTAGCTGGGTTTGAAAGAGGCACTTTATGTCCGTTCACAAAAGAAAAGAAAAACATTGAAAAATTTCCAAGAACTCCTGCTAGGTGACAAAGTAGCATTTGTAAGATGCCCTTCAGTGCTCCTTCAACTTCAATACTGAAACCTTTGTGTTCTCTGTGGTGCGGCTTCGGATGGAAGTGATACCGGGTTAGAAAAACATGCTACATCAAACAAGACGTGGCTAATAAGACGGAACAATCAGGTTTTGCTCTGATTTCAAACGTTCGCTGAAAAATTTTGTGTAACTCACCCATACGCTTGATCGTATTTTAAGTGGCAAGCTGAAAAAAAAAAAAAAAAAGAGTCATGGAAATTGTGACTTTCATCCAAAGACTTTTCCAAGCCAGGGACATAAAGCATTACTGAAACATAACCGCTCTTAAATACAATAAACTGGTGCACAGCAGTGCAGCCTGAATGGGGGTGAGCTTTGGGAAGCGGGGTGTGGGAGGGGGATCAGGCAAATTTGGGGAACATGCGAGTGCAAAAATACTTTTGTAGCCAGTGTCCACCTGAGCCCTGTCATTTTCTCTTCATCCCTTTTTACTACAATGAAATAGTCACCTCTTCCACCCCTCTCGTCTCCGTCTCCATCTTTTTGCTTTGCTTATGTTTGAAATTAACTGTCCAACACCACCAGAACGTTCTCCTTATTCAATACCTTTGCTGCTGCTTTGAAAAAACTAGTATTTTTTATCTCAACTGTAGTCTTGGGTCAGACCTAAAACGTTCGGTCAACAAATTATAAAAAAAAAAACAAAAATACCAGCAACGACTTTATTAAAAAGCTATTTTTTTAACTCATCTTTGCTTTCCCAGCTTTAGAGGTGCACGTTATATTTTTAAACTTTATCATTTTAGGGGACTGTTTTCACATGACTGGGCCACACACAGCAATGAATTTGATTCAGCCGACAGTTGCTTGGGCATGGCTGAACCAATCAATCAAACGAGGACGATTTGCTTACCTAGTGGGATGGTACAGAAATATGTTAGCAGCCCTGTTTGCATTGTTTCAGGGTCTGGACATTTCATACTCCTCCTGTTTTAAAATACTCAGAAAAGTGATGGCTTCTATTTTTGGATAGCTTCACCTATGAGAGGGAAGTACAGCATCCAGATAGTCTGAAATTTGGGATATCTATTTACACCTATGCAAAGCAAGCACCGGGGAGCAAAGTGTCCCAATTGGAGCATCCACCTTTACTCACAAAGTGCCAAGTCAGAAGAGAGCAGGACTCAGTGCCCGAACTGTTAGGAGGATGTACATTCCCTTCTTTAAAAGCAGCAGCCCTAACAGAAGAGGAATAAAAATCTCCCAACAGGCAGAAGAAGGGGTGAAGTTTTCTTTCTGAGGAGAAGGCACAAAGAGCAGAGCTATAATATCACAGAACCCACGGACTTTACGGTGATTTATGTCCTTACAGGAAGACAACGAGACATGCACATCCTGTCCTGCCTCTCTCATGATCCAACAGGCACAGAATCATAGAATCAATCATAGAATCATAGAATCGCTATGGTTGGAAAGGACCTCCAGGATCATCTAGTCCAACCTTTGTCCCAGCATCCCTAACCACTAGACCACAGCCTCAAGTGCTATATCTACTTGTTTTTTTAACACCTCCAGGAATGGTGACTCCACCACCTCCCTGGGCAGCCTGTTCCAGTGCCTAACCAAGTTGATTATACTCTGCCTGCACAAGCTCTTAGATGCCTACTCTTCTCCTTTATCACTAAGCTGTGAAAAGATGCATGGGTCATTCAGTTAAAAAAGACAGTTATTTAAAATTCCATGGGCATTTAATTTCCAACTGCTGAATTATTTTTGTAGGGAGAAGCCAAAAAATACATGTACGTTTTGAATTCCTCTTACAACCGTCACGTGGGGTTGGCTGGCTTCCTCTTTTTTACTTTTCCTTAATTTTAGACTGAAATGTAATTCATTTTGACATTCGAAAACCTCATCTACACAATTCAGTAAAGACACGTGCCTGCAAAATGTTTTGGCATCACCCGGTCTACACCTCGCGCTGACAAATGCTTCAGCTTAAGAGTGTTGCTCAATTGTTCTCTGCACATCAGATCAAACGTGCACTAAATCAGTTGAACCTTCTTCACTGATTGTCACTGATCTGGGGGAGCTTTGCAACGTTAACTGGGCCTCCACCTTTCCTCAGCTTGCTCCCTTTTATTTTTTTTTATTCCTTGTCTTCTCTCTCAACACTTTTTCAGGTATTGAAAGACCGCTTTGCTCCCTGTTCCCACCTCCCTGCCTTCTCCCTCCATTCCTTCTCCCATTCATTACCCTCTACCACAATGTATCAGCAACATTAAAAGGGTACTAGCTTCCTAATCTACTCCTCTAAGGATTCACATCTACGTGCCCGATTTAGTACAGCAAATGGAAACTCTTTGTTGAAAGCCATGGATAGAAGTTTTAAAGTCATTCCCTTTCTACAGAGAGGCCCAAAATGCAATCTAGGAGAAATACAACAGGAAAAGCAGTGTCTTCACAGAATCCATGCTGAACACACAATGACTTTGTCCTCTCACTCTTCTCTTACGCGTCTTGTCTACGGGTGTGAACTCCCTCTGTTCAGCAGAGCCAGAGGACTGATAGGTCTACGAAGCTTGACTTCTTACCCTGAGTTGAGCCCAAAAGGGACCACTAAAGTCAGTAGAAACAAACTCCTTTCAAGGCCTAGTATAAAGAACACGCCTACATTAAAAGCAGGTTTTCCATGAAATATGTATGATGGACATCACAGCGGTGAATCACACAAAGACTGGGCACCAGTGCCTTCAACCAGAGCCTCGGCTGCCTTACACGACCATGGCAGAAACACTTCTCTTCCTGGTTATCCTGAAGACTGCTAACCTCTCTCTAGCTTCCTGCTCTAAGCATGTTTCCTGAGACAAACCTGACGTGAAATTTTTGTATCCCCCACGACACTAGCCTGTCCAAACTATGCATATTTTGAGTAGAATAAAGGTTGGTGGCAGTTATTTAAAACCAGCAACTCCTAACATCTGTACAGAATGAGTACCAACCAGCGCAGATCAATTGGTTAAGATTTATTGGAGTCTTCAGTATGAGAAAGATAGAGTATGATTTCTTTAATAAATCTCAACTTATCTACATCCCATATGAAAATTATTTTTTCAAATCAACGCTAATGAGAATAACACATCGAATTTACAAAGGAAGCCTAGAGGTCCTATAACAACATGGTGGGAGAGAAGGTGATAAGAAGCTTTTATTCTGACGTCACTAACGAAGAATATCTTCAGTAGTGAATAATTTTGGCTGTGACATAGAAACTTGAACAGAAAGTAGAGAAGGGCGACTACATGATCTCTTCATTATCTCTTTATATGTCTCTTTATAAATGGGATTCTTCTTTTCCCATTTGTTTCCTGGGCTAAAGAATCACCTTAAACATACATGTGAGCATAATACTTGGCTAGAAGGAATAAAATCACACACAACACAGGGCATTCGAAGTTGAACTGCCTGGGATGTTCCCCAGTTTTGATGCATTACCGAGCGCTCTCCCTTAACCAAACAAAGCTTCGCATCTGACTCGCCGTTACAGGCAACTGCTTTACATAATTACTTTGGATTTTTCCCCTCAAAAAAAAAAAACACACAACATATGAATCATTGTACTCTGTCTTAAAGTCATTATTAGCCAATTAGAAATCCGGGATTTGTATAATCACTCTTCAGTTATTTCTCGGTAATCATATGGTGACGTGCGATTACCAAAGTCGGACTGGTGATTGTACAGTGGATTATAAACTCAGATTTATTGAGGAGCTTTTCAGTAATAAAGGAACTACCTCAGCTGCTCAGTTCCCTTTCAGCCTGGCATGAAGGAAACAAAAAAAAAAGCAAAAGATGAGTAAAACGAGGCTCTTACAGTGATGAAAAGAAGAAAACAATTCTAAAATTTGTCTACTGATGAGACTGAAGGATGAGTTTTCCGGATCTCAGGTGTGATACCAATTCAATTACAAAAAGCCTGTGCAGTAGTCATATGTCTTACAAATCTGTCTGGATGATAATAATACTGTAACTCAGAAAACAGCAGAAAGCATCATGTAAAATCAAGAGTTAACATAAAACTCCAATCAATTCTGCATCGTGTCCCTTATACAAAGCACAGCCGTGGTTCGGAGCATGCCAAAAGGTACCATGACCACAGAGAAAGAAGGGCTGCCTACTGGCTCCGGTCTCTCGTGGGTGATAATGGAGAAGAGCAGGGTCAGCAAGAGTTAAATATGTAGACAAACTTACTGAACAGGGCCTTTTTCTTGGGATATCTCCTTGTAATACGCTCCAGATACTGTCACGCCAATCTGATCAGGAGCAAAAAACTACCCATGTGGATGATGAATCGTGCGACTAAGTAATAGCCTAAGTCAAGTGTGGATGTGACCGCTCACTGGAAGATGGCAATGTAATGAATCTGCTCCAGGGTGTAGGGGGTTAAGTGGCTTGCCGGAAGACAAGTTAATGATGTACCGCTGCATTCAATGAAGATTGATTGAGAATGGTATAAATGGGCAGTGGGCAAGGACAAAGAGGCTTGTTTTGGGAATGAGGCAGAATGGTGGGGAAGAGACAGATTACAGCTGAAGGTGGCTGGTGTGTCGAACTGAAAGAATAGGCTCAAAAAACCATAGGGAGAGACATTTCAGGGAAGATGATTTCACTCCTGCCTCATACTGGGAAGCAAACAGTGAGCAGAATGGTCACAAGTATCTACTGATAACATTTGCATTACCTACGGCCACTTGACCGACATCATTAAACACGAAGGGGACTGAATAGGACATCGCACCCTCCTCCTTTGAGATCTCCCCCACGTTTTGAGGTAGCACATTGATTAGTTTGTATTAAAGATGCAGTTTAAACCCAGAAGGCTGAAATATGCAAGAATGCAACCACAGGGGGAGAAGAGGGAAGTACAAAAATGCAATTATACGAGAGTGCAGTCCTCTAGCCTCGCAGCAAGCGCAGAGCATTAATATTTCAGAAAGCAGGGACACGGTGACGGTGGTGGAGTTTCAACACAAGGCTATCATCAGAGGGAAAGACTGTACTTGGAACAAAGAAGCTAAGGAGAGGTCACAAAAACAAGTTCAACAGGTAACTGACACAAAGACATAAGAAACACTAGCATTATAGTCTAGCCCAGGTGGAAGAGTTTTAGAGATTAGAAATTAATAGTCTCAAAATGCTTTTAATGCAAGCTAACACCGCATTAGTATTGCTATGCCCACGACAAACACAAAAGCTGTGCCAAATAAATACTGAAGACTCCAGTTTCAAAATACAAATAGGAACAATTTAAGTTTGATAACGAGTCAACTAAAACCAAAAAAATCACACACGGAGGTGCGCGGTGGGAGGAAATTCTGTGGCCTGGATACCACACAGGCACGCAGAACATTAAAGGGGTCTAATCTCTAGACATTTTAGCCTCATCTATGAAGTAAACCTGATGGTACAACAGAGCTACAACTTCCTTCAGTGAACCCCATCGTAACCTTCATTTCACGTAATGCAAAAGGCACTTAGAGTAACTCGTTTTAACTCACCCTACCTTTCCGCATCCCTCCTTCTCCCCTTTATAAAATGAAGGAATCCAAAACAGCACCCTGAAACTAGGATCCCCATTAAGCATGCAGCAAATACCCAATAGATTCCCCTCATCATCACCATCTTGGTTGATGGATACCTTTACCGGTCCCTCAGTTTCAGGAATTATGCTAATTCCCAGATGCAACTCTCTGTTTTGATTTAGTGACTTTCCTAAATTCCAGAACAGGATCAGGACTAAGTCATAGTTACTGCAGGCTTATGCTGAGGATCTCAGTACCTCGAATCTTTTGAAGGACATGTAAATTAAAGTTTTCAGTTACAGAAAATAAGGATTTTCTTCCATCATAGAGGAAAGCAGAATGATGATTCAAGCCTTGTACATCTTCCTGTGGAAAGTTTGAAATGATATTTACCTGATTTAGCAGCACTGTTCTTTCCAAGATGGTGTTACCACCTAACTACACAGGCCTAGCTTCTACCTCAACTTGGTTACTCCTACAAAGCAGGAGAAGGAAGCGGCAGGTTAGGCACAATCCATAAGAATGGACACATCATGACTCCTGGCATCACGTAACAGGTAGGTCTCAGTCCCAACGCTATTTTTTGGCGTGAGAAATATTCCTGTTATGGTTGGGACTAGCAAACATCAACAGAGCTTCTGTATGGGAATGAGGCAAAGATCACACCTATAAACAGCAAATGTTTGTGCTGTGGTTAGAGGATGCTAGATTCCTGTAACAGAGCCTTCAGCATGGTGAACAAGTTGGTGTCTTCTCTGAAAATCACAACATGAAAACATCGTGTTCCTCTATGAACCTGGTTGGACTGTCTCCCCAACACTGGGCAGAGGAGTGGGTGTCTAATCCAACCAGAGAGCAGAACAGGGCTACAGGAACCAGCACTTCAAAGACATGCCGATGTTACTTTCCAATCAAAATATTTTCAGTTGAAATAGTTGTCTGTTCAAACAGGCCCGGTTTTGCAGTTTCTCCCCAGTGAAAACAAAGAAACAAACCAACAAAACCCAAACAAACAGCAAGTGTCTGAGAAGCAGCGAGACACAAAATATAATTTAGTCAAAAATCCAATTTTCCATTCAAAACTAACACTTGACTGTGCCTAATTAGACTTTATATCTGCCTCAGCATGGGATAGTTTTTTTCCTAGGGCTGTGCTTCCTCTACCAAGCACACCTGGGCCCTACCAGAAGTTCTCTGGAGGGCCCTATCACCGTACCTACCTCTAATCTTCACTAGGATACTTGGATACATTTTGGTAAGTGAACCAGAGTTCTGCATTAAAACACCTCTGAGTACATCTAATTTTCTACTAGTGGGAAAAAAAAATAAAATAAAAGGTAGAAATACAATAATAGGCGGTTCTCTTATTTTAAAAACATTTCAACTGTACTACAAGCGCTAATTCAGTTTGCTCAGCTCAAACCGTTCCAGCAGGAAACGCAGCCTGCGTCTAGAGAGTGCTCTGCTGCATGTCCCTTATTAGCTAATTCTCTCACATCAAGCTCATTTAAATCTATTTGTCCCAGACCACCCTCTCTAAAAGAGAGGAAGGAGGAGGATGGGATCTCTTGCTACTCAGGCTCCCATCCTCTTTATGACTGCATGTTTAAGGATGCTTTACAAAACTTTCTCAGTCTCCTCTTGTAATTCAAATCAATCGTAGCCATAAAACAAAAATTCTGGAATTTATATTCCTCCTCCCCACACTCAGAAGAAAAAAAAAAAAAAGAAAAAAAAAAGGTTTAATTTGATAATTGAAGAAATAAAAGATTCTTTTCAAACCTGACATTAAAAATCTCTAATAAAAATGGGGAAAATGAAGGTCTAGGATGACAGTCTTTATCAAAGTGTATATAGAGACATTATATGTTCCAGTAATTGTTTAGGCCGGTGAATTAATGAATCCCTGGCTGTAAGTCTCCATTTGAAATTATTTCAGTGGTGTCTGCTGCTCTGCTGCTTTGGAAAAGCCTGTTGTCTGAAGCTCTGGAGAAGGGCCTTGAACCCTGCCATTCAATCCCTTTCAGCCCATCAGCTGAGTCTAATTGCCAGAAAGCACACGAGACCCCTAAGCCTGATTGTTCCCCGACCTCCTTTGAGGTTCTGAGGCATGAAAAGCAAAAGGGAAAAAAAAGCTCTCTTTTGATCTTCTGTTTCTTTCTCTCTCTCTCTCCTTTTTTTTTTCTCCTGCCTACTCCTACTCTAAGAATGACACATTTCTTTATATGGCTTCTCCTTCTTATAAAGACAATAATTAATAAGGCCTTTATAAAATGAGGCTTGAATTGGTGTCACCTTCAAGGGTGGTCCGGGGCTCTGAAGTGAAACCCCCGGTGGGCTTAGGCATTGCATGGCCTTTGCACAGGTCAGGTTTAAATACCCTGACCTCAATTTTCACTCTCCTCCACTAATGAGCCGATTCACACATGGATACAAAATTATACGAGGGAAAAGACAAAAGGAGCAAGGTGTAGTTGACACCACATTGGCCAAATTTTATTATCATCTTTGTGCCTATGACATCACAGCTGTGGACATTGTCAAAGCGGCGAAATCGCTCGCTTTCTCCCCCCCCACCCCGCTTCTTTTTGTCCCCTGCCATCAGCTTTATATAATTACTTTCACAAACTCACACTCTCTGCCTATTATTTGCTCAGATGTCACGAAGCTGCGACGTTAGGTGGGACTGGGGACCAGTCTGGGTTCTTGTGTGGTTACACATGCAGAACTGGGTCGCTTTTCTTGAGGTTCTGCTTCACTGCCTCACTGTCAATTGTGAGGATAAAGCGGCATTATGTGTATCTATTCTATTTCACAGGCTTATCAATCTGACACCGAAAGTTGTTGGTTTTTTTTTAAAAAAAAAAGAAAAAGAAAAATCATCACACCAGGGATGTTACGTGTCCATTAAATGAAAATTGTTGATGGTTGACATTGAGTGAGTTGTCAAAGACAGCAAGACACGCATTGCATAAGTTTCTCAATTAATGCAAAACGGTTAACAAGTTTATTAGAGAAGAAGCTCAAGGGGGGAAAGAAGATGCTATGACAGCCACACCCGTGGGTTGTAAACCTGTCAAATCCTGGCGGAGGAGCAAGGTCGGTGTTGGGATTGAAGACAGAATCAGCAGGAGGCACTCTTCCTCTGAGCCAGGGGATCCCACACCCAGAGCCGTATATAGGACAGTGCCTCAGGGCTCATTCACAAGCCAATGTGTCTGCCTGACACAGCCACAACATGTTGTTGATAAGTTAAGAAACACGCACGAAGTATTTCTAGGAATTAAAACAACCCCGTGCCACTTTTTGTTACCATAGGAAAGCTGACTCTAACCACGCGAGCAGGTTCTGCCGCCTTCAATCTCTAATACGGTGTCAAATGGTGGTTGTTTTCCTCACTTCTTGTCCCAAGATGTTGTGATTAAACCCTAACTGAGCTCCTGAGAGGTGAGTAAACATCACTCAAACCTGGATTGAGTCCTATGCCTTAATCTATCTTTACAAGGATGATGTAAGGCTGCTGAATAAATATGCGCCACATGCTGAAAGTCTTTGCACTAAAAAAAAAAAGTTTTCTATCACCATTGGGATAAATTTGGAGGTCTTAGCTCTCAGGCGAAACTCCAAATAAGAAGAGTGTTAATTCATTAAGAAAAAATGAGACTTGAAAAATATTTGTTCGTTAAATCCCAAAATACAAATATACGGCTAATGGTTCTTTCGTCCTTCTGCAAGATACAGACAACTCTGCACTGTTAAACACCAGATATCTAACAAAGTACGATAACTCTCCACCAGCAACTCCCCTTAGCAAGGAATTACTAAAAAAGGGAGATTATTAATTACCATTATTTTGTTACGCAGGGAATTTCAAGAAAAATTCATCAGCAGAATTTTTATCCATTCTTCTAGAAAAAAATAAATAAAAAAAATTTTGCAACCTCCATCTCCCCTTTCCCTTTTTCAACAGAGATTCGTTTTGCAAACATAATGTTGAAGAGGAAATGTCCTAGAGGACATCTGCATAGACAACATTACAAAAGACAAGCACTTCAGAAGATAAAATATCCAATACACTATGCTTAAAACTTAAGGAAAAAAAAAAAAAAAGGAATTTTACCAGATCCTTTTCAGTCTGAAGTATTAAAAAAATTGCAAACACCATAGACAAAAAAAAAGAAAGTCGAATCACAAAAACTAATATAGGCACACGAATTCCCTGCCTACATAGGTGATACCTGTAAATGCTGGTAGTGAAGGAGAAGAAACTAAAACACAAACACCACAGTCCATTTTACAAAATCTACCAACTCCTTAGTGGCACGTGAAGACATTTATTTTCCACTTCAGCAGGATAAGGCAAATATCTGGTTTTGGTAGTTATTTTTCCCCTTCAAATCATGTATATTAAGGACATTTGCTGGCAGACACTTCCCATATTGTATCAGGACTGCCAATGAACAATCAAATGAGCTAATAACTCTCTTTGGGCACATGCTGATGGAAGAAAGCAAACTGGGATAACCTGATTTGGCCTCACCAATAGCTTTTTGTATGACAGCTAATCAAGGCTATAAGTAAAGAATGGATTGATTATTGTCTCATTTTTTTTCTATCACTTTCTATTTAACTTCTAAAGTGCTAGTGTATTTAGGAATACTTTCTAGGAAACAAACGCCACATCTTTGACACACGCGTTTGTCTCAAAATACGAAAAATAAATAATACAGGTAAAATTATATCCTTATTACTGATGGGATCAGAAATTCTATGAGTCTGATCTTCATTTATTACAGCTATGTCAAGGTGCATTAGATGATGTAAATTTATACCTGCTGAGGATCTGGTCTTTCAATTCACAAAAGCAATGCGTTATGGTAGGATGAGACCAAAACACAATCTTTCTAAATCACTGATGGGGCTGAGGGAATATCAGTTTATCTGACTTTTATCAAGCTAACATTAAGCAGTGCTACAAAGTGATGAGCAAAACTAAACTACAATAGAAGAAACTAATTGAACACTTGCTAATCAACAAAGTACGTGCTCTTTAATTTGCAAAACAAGTCAAGAAATACAGAAGTTAAGGATCGCAGGATCACCACAACTCCCCTATCCAGAACACACAGAATGAATTAGACTCTTCCTTTTTACTTTCTGCACCACCAGTCCAGTTCTTGTCTTCTCAGCTGTGTTACACTTCTAGGCTGTTCCTTGTAGAGTACAGGATAGCAAAGTGAGGTCTCCTTTATAAAGCAGTGGGGAGAAGCACAAGACAGCCTGAAAGGTCTATCTTTAGTATGCTTGATTTGAATTGGGCATTGTATCAGTCTGGGAAAGAGTGGATTTCCCAGCCACAACTATCCATATATAGAAAACACAAAATATCATGATCACGCTACGTAAAATAAATATTGTAATTTATATCGTACTAAGTCTGTTTCTTTTCACACAACTATGCACAGTGACGGGGTGAAAGGTAAAGATATACTATATTCTAAAATAAATATAAGATACTTAAACTCAGAAAAGAGTAGTCTGAAATGCCTGGTTCCTGACTCTCTTCCTATGTTTTATGGCACTGGAAGTCAAATGGGGTTTTTTTGGTGAGTAAAGTACTATTGTAATGGCAGTAAAGCTTGGCCGTGTATAACCAGAAATATCAGCCTAGTAGAAAAGCCTTAGATAAATTAAAATATATCATATAGTAATATTTATCTGAATATCCTTATATAAAAGCAAGCTACAATGTGATAAAACTTGTAACACTTTCACTGAGCTAACACTGTAAATGGCATCCTCTTTGCGAACGAAAAATATTTATAAAACAGCCTGGAATGAGTGCTCATTTGAGAGCAATATTTCATTTTTATAATACTTCAGTTACTCTTCTTTCCACCCACTCCCACCCCCCCGCAAAAAAAAAAGGAAAAAAAAAGGAGTGGGGGAAGTGCCTTCCTTTTGAGACCACCCACAATCAGGAGAGTGAAGAGCACACGGGCTTCTTCATGGATTCTCTAGGAAGCAGCTAATACCCAACAGCTCGCACACCCTCCGGGGAAGTCGCTTAGACACGAAACTAATAAAGACATCTGCACATGTCTCCCTGCAGACCCGGCTCCAAAAGGGATCCCTCTTCACCAATATTCCCTTTGTCAACACCACATTCTAGTAGGTGCCTCACGAATGCCGTACGACTAAAATTGTAAGAGTGTTGTCTGTGGAAATATTTCTCTAAATACGATTCTGCCACCCCCACTCCCAGTGCTCCTCACAGAGCTATCTTTATATTCTTAAACCTGTCACAATATCACTAATTCTAAGAGTTCAAGAGCACTGGAAATCTCAACTTCCCCATCATTCCACTCAGCTGCTGTTTGTTGCAACTCCATTCCCTTGTAGTATCACTTTGCTGAAAAAGATTCGCCATCTCAGAGGGCACAGCATCGCTGGCTGCTCCTCTCACTGGAGAATCCTGATACCAAACTGAAGTTACTCTCTTTGAACCAAGCCTTGCTGAAAGTGCAGACATTTGCTGTAATTTTTTTTTCCTCCCTGGCAAATATCCTGAATTTAAGCCTTATAAATTCCAGCAGGAAATAAATGAGGCCTGAGGACATAGGAATTTCCACGCTGGCTCTAGCGGCAGGTATAGACCAGTGAATTCTTGAGGTTCTGCCCCAACTTACATACCAAATAAAATAGCTGTAGGTACTGCTGGCACAAAGCCTTTGGCCAGAAGTTTGCCCTTCCCTTCACCTATGAAAAGCTGACCTCTTGGTCTTCGGCAGCAGTGAAGGACTCATTTCTTTTGTCAAGTCCTAAACTTGGTCAAATTCTGTACCTGTGGTTGAATATTGTGCCAGGCTTCTTTTTCTAATTCACTAAACGTTCAGACATATTTGGTACTAAAAGTTTGTCACTAAGGAGACTTTGTTGAAAGCAGTTACAGACAGGGAGAAAAAAAAAATCCCTTTTTTAATGAATTCAATCAAGGAGGAGCAAACAGAAACACCAAATGGCAAATATTACTTTTTTTTTTTTCCAAAACAATTACAGCATTATTTTATTTGAAATCTGTTCTGTAACAATGAGAGAAAATTAGTGTGTGTTCTATTCAAAAGATACTGTAGGATGGATTAACATTTATGATCCAGAGTTCAGTGCCTTGGATGTTTTCATTTTCTTTTTTTTTTATATTAATTGGATTTTCCAGTATACACTGAAGTGGTAAAATGCATTTAATCAATATGCTTTGGGACTAAATTAGCAAAGTACTAATTTTGTTGTGCAAGGTTATATTATCTATCGTACATTTTTAATCACAGTATCCTCAGTTTATTTCTCATTTGTGAATCTTACGATCCCATTGTGTATAACACAAAGAGAAGAGAGAATCAGAGTAAGCCTCACGAGTTCAAATATATAGAGTAGAAGCACTTTCAGAGGGGTGGGTTTATTAGCTTCTCATCTTAAACCTGAACGGTATGACATGAAATTGTTTATGCAGCCACACTGCCTGACAGTCAGAGCTGCAGTTGCTCATCCAGTGTCGTGTCTTACATTTTAATACACGTTTTTAAAAGAGCGATGCCTGCTGAAGAGATGTAGAAGGCAATGGTTTTAGAGATGCTGACCCTAAATGCTTCACCAATCCCAGGTGTAGACCACATCCTTCAAGGGTCAGGTGGTAGAGGAGCAGGACACTAGAAAGCAGCCCCAAAGGGCATTGCCAGGATGGTCTGGTGCTCATTCAGATGAGAGGAAAAGGACAAAGAACCTGTCTGCACTGCTCCACAAAGACAGAAAACTTCCATTAAGTAGCAGAACAGTGAGAAAACGGCCAAAGAAGCCGCCTAGATCAGCTACCAGATATTCCTGTCACTGAGACGGAGAGTTAGAGTGAGGTAAGGACACCTCCTTCAACCTGCCACCCCATGGGAGGACTGCAAGACAGGATCCCAGGAGAACAGTGAAGGAGGATGAATCTCATGGCTGCAGATGAGGTTCCCAAACGTTCCTATCGCATTTGTGCACCATCAGACCGGGACAAATTTCATCCAATTCAGGTGTGGCCAGATCATCTTATTTCTTCTGAACTAGCCAGAGCATATAATACAGAGTTTATTCTGACCTGATCCTTTTATACTAAAACATAAAGCCTGCCAGTACAAAGTTATCACACTGAGCAACTTTTGACCAGTTTAGTAAATTTATACCAGGTCAGTGTCTGGTGTTGCAGGGCCACAGGCTTTTTTGACACAATGCCAGGAGCCCAGCACCCAGCTTAACTATACGATCTGATTGATTTTGTGGGCCGAGAAGCATGGCTGTGGATGATGCACACAAGACAGGAAAGAGAGACCTCTCCCATTTAGCTGGGGGTTTCCATTGGTTTAAGCCCTGAAAAATCACTAAGGATTCCTGAATAGGATTCTTCATCTGGCCAGGGAAATCGAGGCAGCTGGTGGGGTTTCAAACGGAGTGTGCATCAGTAGGACAAATTCAGTATCAAAGTAGCATCTTACCTTCCTCTAGAACATCTCTCATCACCTCCCTTCTTCCCTTGGAGCATGATGTTTGTTCCTTTAGACTACACTTTTGTGTCACCTTCACTCAAAATAAAGGAAGTGACATTTACAGTGCAACACCACTAAAGGAAAGGCTGTTCTCAAGCTTCATTTTTAACCTGAGTCTTTCCAAAGAGAAGCAGAAATTAAAAAAAATAAATAAAATAGGTTGCTTTGGCAACTGCCTGTGGGACTGGCACTACCGTCCGTGGGAACACACGCTCGGAGGCACTGAGGTAGAGCGCCCACGGCGCTTCTCAGGGGGTGGCTCTGCTCAGCATCACCCTCTAAGCACAGGCTGCACCTGAAAGGCACATACACGGAGGTCTTAACTTTAATGGGTCAGGAGGGAAAGTAATGATTTGCTCAGTAGTGGAGAACCAGTGTTAACTGTCTAAAATGGTGTGAATGGCTCAGATGTTGGAGGGCAGTCTATCAGGCACCAGACGGTATTATCAGGATCACCTGTCTGTCAGCTGCATTACCTGGGCTCCCCAGATTGGTTTGTTTTAAAGGAGTCGGTGAGTTTACTTCAAACCAACCCAGCGACCGAACAAAGCAAAACCAGCTCCTCGCTAAGACCCTGGGAGGAAAGGGGAAGAGTAACATATTGAAACATAAAGTTGAACAGAAAGGTTTAAAATTTGCAACTGATGCTGTGCAGCAAGGAGATAAGAGCCTTCCAGACAAGTTAAAATGCACAGATATGCCAATCAACTCCAGATAGATTCAAGGGGTGGTGAACACAGATTACTCACATTACACCCGGCTATCTCAAGTTACTCAAATGACATAAAGGGATACAATAATCACACACTTGTCTCATTGTGTCAACTTTTTAACAGGGGAAAAGCCATTGTCCACTTCAAGAGGAAAGAGCAAAGCAAACCAGATCAGATTATTCTCAAGTGAATTGTCAGGTTGAGGGGGTTTTCTACTTATCTGATACCAGCGCAGACAGCGATAGCAAACAGCTCACCTGACTGCACACAAGGACCCATTCTCAAAGGCAAAAAGCAATCTGTCTCAATTATTAAAAAACAAATTAAGCGATCAAGCTGGAAATTTGCCTTCTTTCTTAAGAGGGCCACCGTATAAGGGGCGTGCTGTGATGCAGGTAGAGCATCTTTGCTAGCGTTCAGCTGCCCAGCAAAAATACACAGCGGAAAAATATCAGACCAGTGTTGCCTGGGATACAACCCTGCTGCCCTTAGGCAGACAAAATACTCACTTAGAATGGGGTGAACACTGAGAGAAACTCTTACGGGACACCTGGGAAAAGAAAATTTTCCCCTTGTTTACAGCTCGTTTGCATTTATTCTTCACAGCATTCGTGGCATGGACTCTGAAACTGGCCACTGAGCAGTAAAAAAAAAAAAGCTATCTGGAGGGGTTGAAAACAGAAAGACTCAAGGTCACTACTAAAAATGAAAAAGTATGAGCTGTAAGTGGGCCAGGACCGTTTGCTCCGAGCCCTCCAAGTTGCTAAACACACAACCTGCCCGGCTGGGCTTTGCATTTCCAGAGATTGCAAGTGAAGACAGCTAAATCATTTCTTCCACGTGGATTTTAGCACAGCACATACAGCACAGCCTCAGTACAGGAATGACGTGATGCAGTGTCAGCTCACATCAGCTGGAAACTTTGAATTAGCTTCAGAGGGCACTGGATCTGCTCTTTTCTGTCTGTAAAAGGCACATGATACTATTTTCTTTAACCAGCTCTCCAAGGATGCTGACACAGTCTAGAGAAGTGCTGACCTTCTAAGCTAGTAAGAGGGCCACTGGTGAACTAACCTTTCTTTTTAAAGGTCTCCCCTGGCTTTGTTACAGTCCATGCCTTCCTACACAGCAGGTACCTTACTGACCAGCCAGACACAGCAACGAAACGTCGGGTTTAAGAGGCACTCAAGGAGTTTCACACCACATCCTTACACTAGGCCATCCTTACAGTGCCTGTGCACTGAAGACAATGAGTCAATTGGGGTTTTGTCAACGAAAAATTTCTTTTGGGGGATTAAAAATGATAAAGCTAAGAGGCTTTTCTTGGTAAGAAGCGACAGTCAGTCACAGATCAAAGGATCAGACTCTGTTTTCCCTTCCAGTCCATCAACTGATCCTTAAAGGATCACATCTGACCAGATCACAGTATAAAATCTTCTACACAAAGGTACACTCATTTTTTTTCTCCTCCTGAAAGAAAAATTCTTATCAGGATCCAAGCAAACCCTTACAACTACAAATTAATGCCAAGAGAAAATTAACATATCTAACGCTAAACTAAGTTCATGGACAATACCAAACATTTTGGGGTGCTTCTGAATACCTTTCTTCTAAATCTGATATACCCCTCAAACCTGAGCAAGCTGTTGCGGAATCCTTCTGCTCTGAATACGAGAGCCAATGGAGTGGCCATAACACAATAAGATGTGCTGGACCTTATATCCTGCTCTGTTCTTTCTTCTCCAAGAACCTCACTTTGTAAGGAAGGTGCAGCCACCTTCTTCAGTCCTTCTCCATGAGATCTCTCCTACCAGGACTACTCCTTGGTGTAAAAGCGTGGTGGCTTGGTGTGCCCTGTAAGTCTGAAGGCTGGATCTGCTCCGAGTCCTGTGGAGGTTGTACTACAGAACCTCACTGAATTGGGCGCTAAGTGACTTTCCTCGGTTGCTACTCCATCTCCAGGTATCTAAGTGCGTATTTCACTGAGTGTCTCAACCACAATAACAGCAGGGTTGTGTTTGGGTTTGGTTTGTGTTCTTATTTTCAAAGCCTGTGGTAATTCACAACCACACATCTTAGATCAAAGCAGAGCCCTAAATGTAAAGTCTAACAATGTGAATAGGAAGATAATTAGTAATCGGAACTTCTGCTTTCTCTGAATCCTCATGTTCCCGGAAAAAAACATTACCAGAGCATTAAAGCAGAGGAGATAATAAGGCTTTTTCTTGACAACACCAAACTGTCTACATCCCAGTCTGAACAGCTTTTGCAGTTTTCATTTTCTCCCTGCACCCCTGTAAAACAGGAAACATTTCTGTGGTTTTAGCCCACACGGTGTACAGAAGTTTTGTGACTCTGCCCCCCCAGGCTCCTGTGTGTTATCACTTCAAAGGCACTGATCTCTTTTTAAATGTCCCTTTTGACAACTCATCTCTGAACTGGAAGTCAAAATTGGCTAAACTGAGATCTGATAATCGGCAGTTTTACTTCCAGCTGCATCCTGTGCTTGCAGTAATAAAAGTAGTGATGATCTTTGATATGGCTGATGATGTTAGCAGGAGAGTAGACATTCCAGCTGCTTAATTTAATTTCAAATCCCAGTGATAGCATCTAATGGCTGCAGTTTAGCTAGTGCTACAGATTTCATTTTGCAGTGACCATTACTACTGTCAAAGTAGCTTTACGTTCTCACCTGACTGCAGAGTCTCAGCAGAAGATCACTCATCAGGTAACCAGACTGTTTTTAAATGGCAGTCTGGATCACACAAATTAAAAACCTAGTGCTGATTAAATGAAAATAAAATCTCAAACTCCTCCCCCCATATCTCTTTATACTAATAAACTAGACATACAGGTGATAACATTCAAAATACAGAAGGCCAAAGACCTTTGTGCACTATGAAATATCAAACTATCCTGTCGAAGGAAAGACAATTGCGCATAGTCGCAAAACTTAAGGCCCTGCCACTTCGTACTTCCGTTAAACTTCTGAAACAACGAGGAGAGCTGGATTGGGATACATTAGAAATACACTGCGGGTCAGGGTCTTGCATTTGCCAACGGATGCTAGGAGAGC
This sequence comes from Baryphthengus martii, assembly GCA_013396935.1. NCBI lineage: Eukaryota > Metazoa > Chordata > Aves > Coraciiformes > Momotidae > Baryphthengus > Baryphthengus martii. The sequence goes on along the minus strand of VWZK01002010.1, from coordinate 338,939 downwards.
CACACGCAAGTCGGGTCAGAGTCTGCCAGTTTCTTCTCTATTATTTTGTTTATTCTGGTGGGTTTCATAGGCTAAAATTTATCCTTATCACTAGAAGTAGTTCTGCTTTACCTCACCTACATGCTGCAAGTTAGCTTAGTCCATCAGAACTAGCCTAAGCTGTCCAAGGACGCCAGAATACAACATTGCACAGAGAGAAAAGAATTTAAAAGGCAGAAAAATTGTCCGTGTCTCTCGGTGGTGGGACTGAGCACAATAGGATGACAGAGCAGAGGGAGGCAATGTTTGATTGCTTCTGCTTTTTAGGTTCAAAGTCTCTAATTGCCACTAACTACAACACTGTATTGTTCAAACCAATTTGTCAGCACCTGAACTAGCCCAGCCTCCATTCTGCCAGCTGGAGAGTCAGAGGACAGAAGTGCTGGGCTTTGTTGTTACAAGAGAACACAAGACTTTAATTTTTGGATGTTGTTTTCACTCCATTTCCCTGTGCAAGGTAGACACTAGCACTTCCTCCCTCCCTTTCAATTTCCACAGCAATTTCCTGGAACTCACTTTTCATGCGTTGCGTTCCTTACCTTCACAGAGCTGAAACAGCCATGAGAAACGAGCCACTAAATTAAGACATACTGACTTTCAAGACCTTCCCAAAACACAGAGAGTTTTGTTAGGACTTCTCTGTTTCATGAAGCCTTGTTCAGCATTACAATGGTCAGGCACATTTCTGAGCCGCTCCGGAAAACTGGATTAGAAACAAAGCCCGAGATCACAAACTAAAATGAGGACAAAAGCATTTGCCTCATCATTTGGGGACAACTCTGGCAGGAAACAATTCAGTTACCAGATGAATGCAGAAACTGCTGAGCTTCCCCAGCAGATTAGCATGGGGGATCTCATGAGGTATCCATTTTTTTTTTTTTTTCTGGGGTATCAGTAGTCCCTAGGATTCACAAGTACCAGGATATTTCTAAGAATACATCTTCTTCCTCACTGTTGCACACCTGCTTCATGTCTCTTTGCTAATATTCTCAGTATCAATTATTACCCTCTAGTTTCATAGGTGGAAGCGAGCAGATCCTGTAGACCAGAACAGAAAGTCTGAAAGCTTGAAGGGTTCCTACTGTTAGAAGAATGTGAAAAGGGCACATGTACTACAAAAGCAGAGCAATTCTATAGGCTGGCTATGATTTTTGTTGGACATGCCACAACAGAGGGATGCAGGGCCCTAGAAAGACTGTGGTTGCCACCATCCTGAAGCGAGGCATCCAACTCGTTGCTCGTTTGGTCCAGGAGAACCACCAGGAATGATGACCACTGGAAACAGTCTGAACTAATTCTACCGTCGGCATCTTGGTTTCCAACACAGCTTTCTCCAGAGCAATCCCAGAGTTTGTAGGAATTGCTTGTGAGGTAGGAGCTCAATGTTCCTCTCAATTACCTGGTCAACCACTGCGCTGAAGCAGGCCCCTTTCAGAGTTAATGAAGTAGAAGGAAACAAAGAGAAACGAGGAAGAAGGACAGTGCAAACTCGAATAATCCAGAAAAGAAAAACTGGCCAGCTATAAACAACCTGCCAGTGCTGGTTTCATCATTTGGTAGAAATGGATGCATACAATTAAGAGATGAAGCAGAAGCAATGTGGTTGTGTGACACTGCTCTGGGCATATTGTCCTTGTATTGCATCCCACAGCACTGGATGTAGCCATCTGGGAATCCGAGCTTCTATTAGACGATGAAGACAAAGGAAGATATGGACAAAATGGAAGGGAACAGAAAAATGCATGAATCTTGGACTGCAAAACAAACACAAGCGAAGTCCTTCTGGGGCAGCACAAGATCCCTTTCTCTGGTGCTCTGCCACTCTTAAGCAAGCTGTGGTGTGCAGCATATTTAATGAGACAGAAAAAAGAAAAAGCAGAAGAGAGAGATGTTTTTCTTTGCAAGCTGTCAATCACCCCCCTCCCCAAAAAAAAAAAGAGGGGTTTCCATTCCTTGCACAGGACTCTGGTTTAGCAAGCTCAGTTTGACAAAACTCACTTCTAGTCCAAGTGGGAAGTAAGAATTGCAGGGCTCAGAGAGAGACTAGAGGAGGATGGACTGTTTTAGGCTTTTGAAGCTCTTCTGAAATAGGAGTGGAAAATGGGATATAGAAACCATATTACGGAAAAGGAATCTTTTCTTTCTTTTTTTTTTTCCCCTCCATTTTTTCCCACCTTTTAAATTTACTTAATACCACTTGTTCTATTAACCTCTTCCGAACTGCAGCCTGCTGATTTGTTGAAATAAAGATGCTGCTATACTCTGCTGCTGTTTCAATATATGATAAAAGCTGGTAGTTCTCACAGACAACTGCTGAAATCACTAGCAGTCTCCCTGAGAAAGGACTATGTCAGGTAGTGACAAATTCTCTTTTAAAGAGGAGCTTGAAATCAAAACACGTTTTTTCAAAAAATGTGTCCAGATGTCTGTGCACCAGAAATCGAGGAAAATTCTCTGCTGGAAACCTTTCTGAAGGAAGTAAATAATAAGGAGAAAAGGGAAGAAATCTTCTTGATAAGAAGCAGAGTCAGTTAGGTGAGGAAAATACTTCAGTCCCCTAATTCTTGGCCTAAATCTGTCTCGGTTGCGTGCGTACCCAGACCTTCGCACGCACCGCTCTTTGCTATCTCCTCAGCCCTTGTTGTGCGAGCGCCGAGACATGTGCAGCGCTCTCACCGCTCCAGCATGGGAGCTGCCTGCTCCGGTGACCTTGGCAGCTGAAGGACCCAGATGCCCAGCTCCAGGATGAATCTCTGCAGCAGTGTCATGGGGTGTCAGCTCATCTTCTTTAGTCTCCTCCTTGGCTTCGCTGACAGACCTGCCTGTGGGGTCTGGTGTGGGGTCAGCTGCCGCTGTGCCGCTCCGTCCTCCTTGAAGTCACTTTCCTTTGATTTCTGAGGATGAGGTGCGTTCTCTTGACAAGATGCATCTGCAGTGTTTGATTAGGGTAAAAGAAACGTGCAGGGGGGAATATTCCCTCTCCTTTTACACGGAACAGTATGTTAGCTGCCTGTAGCCCAACTGGTGTCCAAATGACAGATGAAACTTAAGAGCCTTCTAGGAAGCGGAGAGGCAAAATATGAGAGAATAACTGTACATAGATCTTTCTCTTACCGAGGGTAAAATAGCCAGCTTTTATGATTTAATCTATTTACTGGAAATAATATAATAGAGATGTTGAATAAAATCTAACAGCCTAATAAAAGCCAAGCATGATAGAGGTGTAACACGCATGTTTAGTATTAAAAGCATCATTACTAAAATATAGCTTGTTTTTACTCTTTCATTTGAAGCAGAGAATTTAATAATAGTAAAAAAAAAAATTAAAAAAAATTATACAATTGCTTCATGAAGCCTTCTTTGTATCTGAAGGGTCTATGAATATAAAAACGTATCAGGGCCAAATCCAGTAGGTCTTACTCAGGCAAAACTGATTTTAGTGGAAATAAAGCTTGATGGACTAAAGGATTTGGTCAGTAATTTATGGGACCCTTATCTCTGATCCACCTTCTAGGAATGCCAGCTCGTGGTACAGAGCAATGTAATATGCTTAAATATCTACGATTAATTCGAGTAATCTGGTTTATAGAGCCCGCTTATGTAAATGAAAAGGATTTACCTTTATGTCTGAAATGAAAAAAAAATATACATCAGATACAGTGAACCACATATTACAGAAGATGGTCTGGCTGAATTGTATTAATGTCTCAAAAATGTTGAGAAATGCCGTATCTTCTCCTTAAGCCAGTAATCATAGTACCTACAAATTGCATATCTTATCCTACTTTACACATACGCAGAAGTGGGCAGCGGCTGTTTTGAAGGCTGTATATCTCTAATTTGTACTCCTTACAACACGCTTTTCAAAGCCTAACAGAGAACTGCAGCTAAAGACTTTCAAAATGAGGAGAGGGCTGTGAGGGATTAATGCTTTACCTGGTAAATGGAGCGGAAGTCAACTATCAAAGAAAAACAGCAACATTCCCGCGGGTCCGGTCTTAAGGACTGAAGGTTTTCATGTGATGAAGTGGTAATTCAGTTCAAAGTATCAGACTTTGGACTGAGAACTCCCTTTGTGTATCTGTCCAACAAGAGCTACAAATTTACAGATGCTAAACAGAGGAGAGACCAGTGTGATCATCACCTGACACTCTCCAGAGGACAGGAGACCTCTGGGCTAGTTCTTGTTTAAGAAGCAGATGGTCTTCTCGTTCAAAAACATTCCTCCGTCTCCACTGACATCTAGGAAAAATTCACAACAACTTCAGCAGAGCAGCTCTGAAGACACAGATCCTTGACAAAGGATTCCAAATGGATTGACCAGTGTCCAATACAGCAAGGGGTTCTCTGAAGCACCCTTTCCCTTTCATTTTCAGCATACGGAACAGCCATGTTCCTTGCAAGCAGGGCATCACTAAGGAGCCTTCAAGGTACGTGAAATGCAGAACATCCTTCAGACTGCACAATCTGGTGCTTTGAACAACCTTTCATTCTCCTTGCTTCAGCAGCAAGTACCTTAATGCTTTACTAAAAATATGTCCATGTTAGATTACAGATTTGCAAATACTTATGAACACATAAAAAGCCACTGAACACCAGCTTTTCCCAAGCATTCTTCTGTAACTACCACCACTGCCCAGCTCTAGAAAAAAAAAAAAAAGCCTGGCAATTTGCAATGGTTAATACCGTCTTTGAAATTGGCTAACACTATATAACACTCAATCATTTCTCAAACAGGGAAAACCAAATATGCTTCTGAAGGAAAACAAAAGTTCTGCAGCTTCAGATGACAGCAGACATCAGGAAAAAAGGAATGAGGGGCAGGAGTTCTAGATCCAGCTTGGACAAAATAAAAGCTGATTTATTCCACCTAGCACTAGTTGAAAGGTAACCGCTCTGCAGCATTTCTGAGACAAACAAGATGATATAGTTGAACGGGGTTAGACTAAAATAGACTTCAAGCAGTGCAAAATTTAAGCTAATATTCTTCACTCAATACAGATTGTTATACCTAACACACCTTGCAATACAATCCCTGTATGCAATCCCTACGGCCAAAATCGGCTTGTCAAGTTTAGTAAAACAACGTAAATAAGAAAAGGCATACGAAAAAGATCTGATTTCATATTAAAGTGAAATCAACACCCTCAGCCAATAGAGACGTTCACGAAGAGATAAAACACCTCAAAGCAAACCATCTGTGTTTGTGCTGCTATTTCATGTCAAGGCAATTACAGTGATGTTATTAGGAAAGATCAGGGAGGGAGCAGTGTTGTCATATAGGAAGAAGAGAAAACAAACCTTTAAGCAATCATGTAGAGCATGCAGAACATCTTAAAGCTGGTGAAGGAACAAAGCTTAGCACTGTCAGGGTATTGATCTGTTCCAGAAGGTGCAGAGTTCTGCACCACTGTGATTGCCTTTCCTGCTGGGTTTAGAGAGGTCTGAGAGAATACAGTATTGATCCGGCCCAGTTCCTGAGAAGCGACTTAGTGATAAACACCGACTCCAGCCCATCGGCTCGGAGAGCAAACTGTTGCAAACTAGCACGGCTCCGCTGAGCACGCGGCTCCCGTTATGCAGATAACAATCCACACGCAACGACCAGCGCTCGCTGCTTTTGTAGTAGAAAAGGAGTGCTGTCCGCTGTCAGGAAAATAATACCTGAAGACTTGGCTTCTGTTCCCATTTTTTTCATTCACCTATCGTAAGGTTTCTGGGGAATGTAGGATATTTTATAATTTCTTCTGCATTTGGCAAATATAAGGAGGCTTTGTCTCAGCTGGAGCCTAGTAGAAAATAAATCTAAAGTTCTGCGTTTAACAGAACACTTTTCTTTCTGTTTCTTACGATTCACTGTAATGCTGTGGAAGACCGAAAGATGTTTCTAAATTTCTGCTAAAGATGGAAAAGCACTCTCATCATTTATTTCCTTGCCTATCATTTAAGTCTTGTGGATATGTAACAACTGGGCATTCAAGAGAGAGCATTTCTACCCTTAAATCCCAAGAATTCTGTCCTGAAGAAGAAAAATTCATGTCAGGAATTGCACATGGAAAAGGCAGCCAGCATATACCTGCATTTCTAAAGTCTTGTAGGGGAAAAAAGAAATCTGTCCCACAGAGTCTTCAGCAGTTGACTCCTGTCCTCTTTTAGGCCTAGCTCAAAAAGTAAATTGGCAAAGATGAACTGAACCACCTTCCGTGAGATTCTGTTGGCTTGTTGTGACTTTTGTTTTGTTGGGTTTTTTTCTGTGGTTGTGCTGAAGACTTCTGGGGATTCCTTGAACTTTTATTGCCTTAAGCCTGAATCTCTTCACGGCTGATTCTGATCATCAGCTTGACCCTGGGAACACCACCAGCCGCAGGATTTCCCTGCGTGCCGATGCTGGACCTTGCCCCTGGGAGCTGAGGCTTCCATCTTCGCATTTTTACGCGCAGCTGAGAACCACAGTCACTGGGTCAAATTTTCACAAATCGTGAAGGCACTGAGTTTCCAAAAGGCTGACTGCCGGGCTGCACAGGCCCGCTCCCAGAAGGCCTCCAGAGAACCACTGCCTGTTTTCTCTCCTCACCGCACAGGTGCATCACCTCACCTGTGTGCCCCATCTCTTCACACTAAAAGAATTTCCCCTCCAGGCTCTGGCAGGTCTGCTGAAAGATGCTCCATCTTTCTGCTAAGCAGACACAGATCTTTTATCACATCACTTCTGCAAACAGTGCACATCCATTTTTTATTTTAGTGGATTTTTTTTTTCTTTTTCTTTTCTTCTTTTTCTTTTCTCTATGTTTTTTGTTGTTTTTTTTTTCCTCTCGCAACTCTCATCGCTGAGAACAAAAGAAAACTGTTTACCAGACACGGGCACCTGGCTTGGGTTTTGTTTTCCTCTTTTACTCTCTGAATTCAACTCTGTTTTTAAATAAAGAGACAGAGAAACAGCAGACCTCCTGGGTCAGCCAGGTCAGCCTTCTCTATCGAGCAGGATTTTCCCATACACTCTGACCCCCTCAAGGATTTTATCTAGCCTGTTTTTTGAACACCTCTAATGATGGTGACTCAGCTACCTCACTAGGCAGCTTATTCATCTGTCTAGCCTAATTGCTCTTAGCTTCATTTTGTTTTCCTTTGTATGCAACATGAAAATTTCCTTTTTTTGACTATTTTTCTATCAAAGCGGGGGGAGACGCAACAAAAAATTGCTGCCTTCAAAATCCTCACCATTCCTTCCAACTTTCAAGTATCTGCAAAGCATGGCAGCACTATTTTCACGTCTTCCTAATTTGTTAGTCTACGTGTAAGCCATACGTGGCTTGTTCAGTGAAAGGATCAACAAAAGTAACAACTGCAGATCTCCTGGCACCCCTGTTTTCCTGCAGGAGTAGGGATGGTATCATCAAGAAAACTTGATACAGACAGAGGAATAGAAGGTCTAATAGTCAGATCTCCATATCTTGAAGAGCAAGACTGGGAAAGAAAACCAAGCATCAGGGCAAGCAGATACTACTTGCTTGGTAATGACGGACCAAGCCTTCAGTCCTTTCCCAAGAAACACTCATGTTCTTTAGTTCTTGAATCCAGGGAGCAACATCAGCAGATACAACGCAGGGTTGGAACATTGAGACAGCTATTCAGGTGAGAAAGATTGAGTCCCCTGTTCCATGAGCAGAGATGTCCTTCACCCTCAGACAGCAACGCAGCCTATAGACTGTTAAAGGATTAACATGGCACAGCAAGAGCTTTCCATCAGAACTTGAGGAACTCTGTCAGACAAAGAATTGCAAACTAATACCATAAAATGCTATCGTCTGGGACTCTTTCGGCAAGAAGCAGCAGCCTGCAGCCTGGTGGTGGCATAAAATGGCACAAAGCAGAGGTAGCTTTGGCTGGCACCTGCAGCATGTTGCGAGATGCGTTCACAAGACATTCCCAGCTCTTCTCCATTTTTTAATTCAGGAAAAGCTGGGCAATGCTGCCTGATCCGGGGACGCAACCCACACCCAGTGACTCATCAGTGAGCTTAATCCCTAATTTCAAAATAAAAGTATAGTTTGGTCCGTGATCTTTACAAGAGTGCACAGACCTGGATTACAATACCGATTAGCACCGATGTAGAAAATTGCAGAAAATCCAACTAGTGAGAGGCACTGATGAGTATTTTCATTTTGTTTATCATTTTATTTTTCAGATCATTTTGGTTTAACCTTAATTTTTATGCCAAATGCTTCGGTAAACTAATTCTTGCTGGTTTAAAAAAAAAACAAACAAAAAAAAAAACAACAAAAAAAAACAACAAAAAAAAAACAAAACAAAAAAAAAACAAAACAAAACAAAACACAACACAATGACAAGGGTTTGGAAAATTGAACTGATGTGTAAATATTACTGGTTCCTGCTCCACTCTAGAAAAATCCATAAAGCATAAAAAGAGAAAGAAAGAATTGATCAAAAGGGAGGGGGGAGAGAGGAGAAAAGGTGAAAAATGAAGCCAAGTGGCAAAGGAAAACAAATAGATGGTGGCTGTGGGCAGAGGAAAATGCTCAGGGAAAGAAAAACCGTGTCCTACTGCACAGAAGTAGTTAGTACAGCCATTCACACATCAGGTGTTTCTTGTAATTCAAACGTGGGTACCAGCAGAGCAACTTATTTCAGCACATGCCTAGTTTTAAACTATCAGCCCTGCTAAAGTCAATTAGTTAGACTCACACTTAAGTACTTTACAGAATCAAAGTTGCGGAGCGGGGCTTTTCCTCCAGTGAAGAGACCATTTTGAAAATCCCCTTGATAAAAACAGACATATAAATTGCTAGGTGTTAGAGTAGGAGGTGTAAGTGCTATTGAACTGGAAGGCTCATGGGGAGAAGCATGCTCTGCCATCCCCCTCCCCCCGTGCTCCCCTCAAAACCCAAACGACCTCTGAGAGGTTTGTGAAAGCTACAGGACAAGGATAGAACATCCTTTTGTCCTTAATTTATTTCATGTTAAAGAGGTGGTGGATCAAGAGACCGCTTTACATACACGAAGAGGATGCTCTACTGTCTCTGCCATCCATCCAGGAACGCACGTGCAAACAAGGTTTTGTACAACAAGAGAACACTAACAAGGCTCTGATTATTTTTTTTCTTCCCTCTAGTTCTTCATAAAATGAAGCTTATTCTTCTAGCCTTGGCATTCTAAGAAAAATTCAAGGACTGTATTTAAAGCCTCTAAAGGGAAAAAAGGCAAGTGAAGAATAGGCTTTTCCACAGCCACTAAATGAGAGAAGGGTAGAGATGCAGCAGAGTTACTGAAGTGAACAACCTTGATCCGACCAAAAAGAGTCATTTAATTTTAGGTACTCCCCAAAGGTTTTATTCCTCTTGGCTGCCAGGCCAGGAATGTCAGGCGTGTTGAGATGGGGCACCCTGGAAAGTGCCGAGCCTGAAAGCCAGCAAACAGGTTCCGCATGACTGCTGTTAGGTCTGGGAGCCTCCACGGAGAGCTGAACTCTTTGACCAGATAGGTGTGAACCAAAGAGGGGACTGGGTCATTTCTTTTCAAAGTTTTCTTCGCGTTACAAAGGCTTAAAGAATTTTTTTTTTGTTTTTATTCCAAGCAGCTCCAAACCTTCAGTTTGAAAAGAGGAAATTAAAACAAAAAAATAGAAGCACTTTCTTTTTTTACAAATAAACGACTCAACGGGGAGAGACCCAGCAGGGGAATTAAAGCCCTTATTCTGACTGATCCAGCAGCATTTTTCTAGGCATTAGCTAGACTTAAAACAATAATGAAGTTTGTCACTATGTATGTCTCAGAGCAGATATCTCTAAACCTCAAGGTTTATAAACTGTAATATCTGTGGGGAAAGAATTGCCTTCTGCTATGGATATACATAGCACCAAGTACAACAAGGTCTAGCTCTTGACAAAGGTCTCCAGCTGATGTTGGAATACAAATAACTAATGGGAACAAGATGGAAATTGCGCTCTAATCCTCCCAGTGGCTATTGTGTAACGAAATGAATGGGGACCTTCAGAGAAAAAGGAACAGAATCACACCCTCTGAACACACAGCTGCAGATTCAGTGTCTGGGTACTGCCCGTGGAGGTCCAGCCCCACACCCATTAAAAAGTTGTACAAAAATGCTTGAATTGTCTTCACTGGTCCGAGCAATCCATGGCCAATTCTTTCTGGAAATGAATGGATTATGAACCTGCAGGAACACAGACCCACCAGTGACCTTGTCTGTCCCTGCACAAGACTTCTCAGAGTCTCCTCTCCATGATCCTCTCCACATTTGTTCACCACTAGTGTCTCCTAGGGCCAGGAGTTCTCTAATGAAGTGAGGACTTTCCCTGATCTTGAGCCCAACTAGGTGAATATCGCCCAAAGTGAGCACATTGACAAGATAAACTGTTAACATCAGCAATTTCACAAACTATCTTCCTAAAATTAAAAAGGAAGGAGAGATTAGTTCAGCCAGAAAACACTGTTCCACTATGGATGAAATTAAAAACTGTTACAGCTAATTGATAGTCATATGAACCTAAAAATAATGTTTGCACGTTCACTTTTCATTCTAACTTCACACAAATCTACAGAGTTTTCTCAGAAATGACAGACCTATTATTGTGCGCTTGCTTCACAAACATCTGCTTGTTTTTACACCGGTAGCTTGACCTAAAATCTACAACAAGACATCATTTTCCTGACCTACACGTTGCAATTTTCACAAGGCGCATGCCGCAACTCTCGGAGCCAAGGACAGCTTCGGGAACATTTTAGAGGAGAGAGACATTGGCCATGGGTGCCACCGTTCCTTGGTGGGTGAGCTACGCGGGGCTTCGCAGCTGTGCATGAAGGTGACTTGACACCATCAGGAAATTCATGGGCTACGAGCCAGTCGTGTGGATTCGGCAGCAGCACCTGCCCCAGCACTGCTTTGCTACCAAATAGCACGAGAGCTTGAGTACCGTCAAGGCACTCGAATTGTTCATCGATATCCCTGAATGGTAACTGCTACAAAATCTTCCATTTCTTTTATGGGCATTTGATGGACCAGTTCTACAGAATTTGGCAACGTTTGTTGGGTGTTTTCAGCACCTTGGCTTATTCAGAAGCGGATTGCCACCGCATTTTTGAACACCTATATGAAAGAAGACGCAGCTAGCACAGCAGAGATCAAAAGCAAAGTGCACTGAGAGTCCAAGTACAGCCTGGAATGTGCAGTTCAATTCTTCCAAAGAAATTCTTGCCTAGCCGTATGTACTTTCATGAATCACTCCTAAAATGCTAAGGATCTACCCTCTGAACTTTGTTTTTAAAGGACTTGATTGTGCAAGATGCAGAGTTCCAAACTGCCGCTGATTTGTATGAAAATTAGAGGCATTTATCCTTTGCTGAAACACCAGGGTTTAGCAGACAGGCCCACTTGAGTTCCTCAAGTAACTTTCAAGAGTTCTTGTCAGTCCCTTTCAATGGAAACACTGTAAAAAGTCAGTTTTGAAGGGGACCAGCAATTCATCACATCAAAGGTCAACTGCTAATTTTGCCATAAACTTTGTATATAACCTTCAACCAGTCATTTTATTTCCTCATCTCTTAACTTCTTACTTAGGAAGTTCGTATGTACATTTTTTTCCTCTATCCTTTGCTTATAGAGACGGTAAGCATCTGAAGGCAGACCTTGCCTGGGACTCCCACGTCCTACACCACAATCAGAGAGCAACCATAGCTCAGAGAACTTAGGGAATGCAGTATTTTAACAGACCTGCAGGGGATGCCTACAGCTCGGTTCCTAGCGTCTGTTTAATTCCTTGGGAAAAAAAAAAAAAAATTCAAGTTATAAACTGGAGTGGGAGGGGTGGAAGGAAGAAGATTCCAATTATCAGTTAGTCAATCAGGTAGCAGAGTCAATCAGGAGAAGCCATTCTCTCTCCTTTCCCCAAAACAATGTAGGTGCCAGCGCATCGAGTCTTCAGTTTGCATCACGTGCTGCAAAGCCACAGTTCAGCTTTCTACATTACTAATAAAAGGTTAAGGTTTCAAGCTATTTTTTAATTTAGATCTGTTGTTTGGTAATTGGAATAAACATTCAAATTTGAGCATCAAATTTCTCATTAGTTTCACATCAATACCTGTGCTGAAACTATGGATCAGTGAACTGAGTTTCTCACTGCCCAAGTGAATTCATTAATCATTCTCTCCTAAGATGGGCACAGAAGCAGACAGCTGTTCTAAGCAGCTGTCTTCTGATAAAACTCCTAACGTGCACACTGCTAAAAAAACCCCAAACAACTACACCACACACGCACATACACACAAAATCTACCTTTTCAACAGTCTGCCGCTGTCTTAACTCAAAGATCTACCTGCACTGACAGGTCTGGCAGAGAAAGGAACTGGATCCCCACTCAACAATGCATTCCAATTTGTAAATGGTCACTTTATGGTTACAGACAGAAAGTTTTAAAACCATTAAGACTTAGTTACCACTTCTTATCTGGGGTATCATGAGGAAGAAGAAATACAAAACCAGCCCCTGATGAATGTATTCAATGAACAGGTATAATCTTAAACCAGATGCAGTTAAAACTTTTTTTTTCCCCCCTCTGTCTATAGTTGCATAGACTTAATTCTTCATCCACCATCCCTGTTCTGATAATATAGATATTTTGATATATTTTTATATGCCTTGATGGGCTGGAATGAGATAGGCATTATGGTTCACATTAGTCTCCTATTTTCCATTACAGCCAAAACAAGTGCTTAGGTAACTGGAGCTTATCCTATTTAAATATATGCAATCAGGAAATTTGAGATTGCCTTGATGGACCATATAATATTTCCTTTAGAAGCTCCCTGATATGCCATCGTCTACAAGTTCATCCATACAGCAAATGGTCTCACTGGGTAACCTTTCCCTAGATGCGTCACGCACACAAAAGTAAGATGAGACCATTGGAAAATATATAAACAAGGACTTTTGAACTGACCTTGTCCAAACTAAGCAAGAGCCAGGAAAAGAATGTATAAACACACCTTGTAATACTTTGAAACATTACAAAAGCTTTGCCCTATGTTAAAAATGGATATTTTACCTATTTGGTATGAGATTAAGCTGAATCAAAATGGGTTTAATTTTATAAATTGCCAAAGTTCTACTTAGCAAAACTGTCGATTTGTTGAAAATTGTATCAGCAGAGGCATTCCACCATATCTACAGAAGGAAAGAGTGCATTTTTTTTTTTGAAAATGAGCTTCCTGGATGCATAAACTGCCTTTGGCCATTGCAAAAATAAGTCAAATTAAAATTAAACTATTGAGTCCATGTAAGAATCTAAGTCTGTTCTAACTTCAGTGGAAATCTGGAGCAAAGTTTTAATCAATCCATTCATTTGGAAAATTCTTACTGATCACTGTACCAAGTTTGGAAATTTCACATGCTCCTTTGTTTTTTACCAGGAAGCTCCAGAACCTGGTAACAGCTAAGGGCACATAATGGAGGTGCAAGGCTGATATAATCACCCAGCATTGTTCCCAAAACAGTTTGCTATCAATTACTTCTTGGTACTGGGAACTTGAAAAAAGTAAAATCTTTAACATGGCAGTATGTGTATAGTGATAAAAGGACATTTCGGTTTCCTCTGCTTAAACTACTACGACAAAGTTTGTGGGAAGCAGCAAAATCTTTAATATCTCTCCTTACAAGCCTTGCCTTGCTCCTATCTTCAGATGGGCACAGCTATGACAATTTTAATAGCAAGTTACTACGAGCCACTGTGGCTGGCTATTAGTACCAAACACGAGGAGGCTCTTGAGAAACGTTTTTCCTGTTCTAACACATGTTAACTCAGACAACTGGTTGAGTTGCCTTCAATGAGACGAGAGGAGGATAACAAGGACTTGTCTTTGGGACAGTTTACCCCAGTAAAACCAGCATAGTTCAGACCAATTCTGATTTAAGTATTAAAATAAGCTTAGCTAGTGCCTTGCTCTCAAATACTATTGCTTTACAGCTGCTTTCAAAAAACTTCAGCGAACAAGAATTACTTCATCTATCCACCTTTCCAAGACATCAACATTTTACATCAATTTTAGCTTTTTTTCCTCCTGGTACATGCACGTTGCTCAAATTTCTGTGACTAGAAGATTTTACATTTCAATATAACCCGGACAATTCCCAACTTGGTCCTGACAGAGCTTTGCCTGAGTGCACGCAGAAAGAGACTGAAAACACAATATTATATTTCATATCCTCTGAAATAATCCACCCGCATTCTCTTACACGTCGAGGAAATTCGGATCTTGTGACCTCCCTAATCGTATTTTCCTTCCCCCAACTCGTAATGGTTGTAGAAGGGTCACCATGATTTAAGACACACAAATACAGAAGAGTTGTTTAGAAATTGGTCAGGGGTTTTTTTTTTATTATTTGGTTGGGGGTTTTTTAACATTAATTACTTTTTTCCAATTTATTGCAGGAGCTCTGCCTTAGAAAATTACTTCCAAATACAAACATTAGGTTATAAAAGCCCTAGTAATGCTGGTTGCTGTGACAGAACTCAAGACCCAGGAGAAATGACTTCGTATCTTATATGAAAAATTCTGTACTATCTGTCCTGACCCAAACAACAGCATGCTATGTTTGGTTAAAAAAAAAAAACAAAGCTCAATCGTGGTTTTCAGATGATCAAAGAACAACTTCTCACCTCCAATGAAGACAACACCAATGCTCACATTAACTTCAAAAGGCCAAATTCTGACATCTTTACTCACAATGAATCATTCTTTATTTCATGTAGAACTATGGATGAAGTAACAGCTACAGGACCACAACAAAAATACCAGAATTTGATACAAAGCAATTAAGTTGAGATATATGTATCATTTTATGACTGAACTCCTAGGTACAACTCGGGGGGAGATAAAGCTAATTTTGTTCCATTTTCTAAGTTACAACATTGTTTTAATTTAAGCATTTAACATTTTTCCTTCCTAAAAGGAAATGCAGACCTCCTTAAATGCTGATACTCAGACAATTATCTCTTGACAAATCACTTGGAGATTTTTTTTTAAAGAAACAATAATTCACTCGTCATCTAATTCCCATTAAAGTAATAATTTGTAAAAACGAAAATTACTTTGATAGCTTGACCAAAGCTTGTATCTATGGTTAAATACGTACAGCAGCTTCCTGAATGAGGTAATTGATCAAAATAGTTTTCAAGAGCTTTAGCTTTAGAGGAAAATGCCAATAAAGGACTTAGTGAAATCATAACAGCATTTAAAAACAACTCTGCCTCCTTGAGAGGGTAGAACTGCTGCACTTGGACTGTTTAGCCCTGTACCCAGCTACTGCACCAAAGCACAAGGCAGAAAGATGAAGAATACTCTAGCCTGATCTCTTCCTAGCCCACAAAGCCTACCAATTTTAATCATTTCACATGGAAAACAACTTCCAGCTCTCTCCATCTCTGTCCTCTCCTCTCATCTCTTTTATAAAACGTGTTATGTTTCGAGTCTATTAACAAAATTATCCAAAACTCTCAGTTGAGATCTATGCCCATTGTGTCAGGTATGGTACAAATAGGAAGAACATCCTGTTCAGGAGCTTGCAATCAAAATAGTAAAGACAGAGAAGCAGTAAGAGAAAAGAATATCCCATTTTGGTGATGGACATCTAAAGCTTGGACAAACTTCACTGCCCAAGGACACAGAAGACACCAGTGACAGCAGCAGAGAGAAGCAAAACCTTCCCCACACAAGGTCCCTTTTATTAAGAACCTCCATCCCATCAAGACTTTTCATAGGGTCCCAATCAGGTGACACCAAATTTAACTAAAAAAAGTAATAAATTCTTTCTAAAGGTGAGTGTCTCCTTGGGCAAGTTGTGTAAAGCAGGCAAACAGTGCACGTTTAAGGCTCCCAACCATAAAAAGGATCCTGGGAACGAGAGAGGGGCAGAAAAGAACCAATTTCCTCGCCTTTCATTTTTATTGCTCACGCTAATGGAGTTTACAACTTAGGAGAATAAAAACAAGCACAACACATAAACCCATATTTTGAAAAGGATACAAAGTGTATCATAGCGATATACTAATCCTATAATTCCTTAGAGAAGCAAATAACCTTTTCTCTTGATATAGGCATCAGGCATTGATCTGTCACACTGTTTGTTCTAGCAGAGCTCCCAGAGGTGCATTCAGTTTGAAACGTTAAGGCTAGTTCATTAGCCGTCCCTAGCTCGTTTCTCTGAGAGAATCAAGATAATACTGTGGTTAGTTAATGGCTTTCTCTTGTTTCCCCTAGAGCCTGCCTGTCTGAAGCCTGCAGGCCCAAGAAGCTTTCTTTCCCCTTTCCCTTCACTATTAGTCACAGCTGGTAAGGCTTGCGGGAGCCAGGCTTGTTTGAAAACAGCCGGATGGCGCAAACGGTTGAAATTCTCTCTCTCCTGCAAACCCACCACCCAGGCCCCTGTCGTCGGAGAGGAAGGGCTCCTGCTCCCGTGGCACTGGGGAGATCAGGGATGGAGGGGCAGGGGAACTCCCGACGATCACACTACGAATAGCTCGCATTCAGAAAAACACCCAAATTTAAATATGTATCTATATCTATACAAAAAATAAAAGGAATTCTGTCTCAGGGAGCTCCCAAGACGCTATTTCCTGGAAGGCAGAAGGAAAAACTGGCTGCCTGACTTTCACAGGGAGCTGCTATCTCCAGAATCAGGCAGGTGATGTCACCTGCCGTGCTCTCAAGTTCTGTTATCATCACAGTTTAGAGGTCGAGTAGTCACAGACAAGAATCTCTCCCAAGAGCCATCCCACTATCAGCTTCTAATGGATGGGCATCATTCCCCGTACTTTTGCTTTCTGCTTAACACATTCTGTCCCTCGTCATTCTCACATAATTACTGAAGCAAACAACCTGCCTGCAGAGGTTCCAGCTAAGCACCGCTGCTACCGTCACCAGACTAAATTCGACGGCTTAAAATAGGCTTATCTCTTGCTTTTAGCTTGCATTTAGGCTTTTTAAAATTAATATCTGCTTCCCATGAAAGCAAGACAATGGCAATGTTGACGAGTGTCAGATATCTCCAAGCAGATGAGGTCCAAGTTCCCTTTACAGAGAGTAATTCTATCAACGCACTTCAGTGCTGATCTGCAGCACCCTCTGCTAGTCCGGTGCCTTACTCTTTTATCTAGACATTCAGCACTCACTGCTGTGTTACCAGACACTGCCAGTCATGAAAGACTGCATGATGATTTTATCTGCCTTCTTGTGTATTACTCACTGGGGAACAAACTTAGACTTGTAAATGTTTTCTCTTCCCGGTATTTTAATCCGGACATTTAGAGATGCTTCTGCTCAGCAAGCAAACAGCACCAAGCTATTTACAGAAATCCTAACGAAGTTAGCAATAAACAGGGTGGTGACCATCAGATAAAACATCATCTGAAAGACCACAGTTTCATATTGTCCTTGGATATTCTTTATTTTTTTTTGGTAACAGTAAGTATACCCCTTTCCAAGAAAAGGAAACTTCGCAAAGAAGCTGTTCTTTTGGATACAGGTTTAGGATACTGCTGAGTGAGCCTAGGAGTGTGGACTGTTGTCAATAGGAACGATGACTCCCCATCATCCTCTTCCTCTGCACAGAGGATGGTGGTTGGTTTTGCACTTTGTCATAGATGGAGTCCATCAGAAAATGATTTACTTCTTCGGCTGTGAGAGATTTTTGCTTTTACGGCTCCCTGAGCCAGCACTGTAGTGCCCTACTGAGACCTGTGCTGGCCTAAGGAAGCAGCAGCTCACACTCAGATTGACTCAGGCACAGACAAAACTGATAAAATCATGTGTCTCTCACAAGTATGTAACACATCTCCCCTGAAATTTCAGGCAATATGTAAATCACAAAAATCAAGGCCTCTCTTCAGGCATTCACACACCAAAATCTATGTGAAAGCTGAATGCTAACAAAGAGAAAGGGAAAAAGAAGTTTCCTGGAGAATTCTTTGAGGGCTACAAAATCAGAGGAAAGTTTCTGTGTCTGAGTTACAGGCTGGGGAGGCTCAAGCTGACAAAGAAAAGCTTTCAAATAGTAGCTCTTTGGTACTTGCCTAAAACACCATTTGAAAAAGTAAGTTTGAAATAATGAACATGGCAGGTCCTTTTTTTCAACTGCTCCAAATTTTGCCTTTCTCCTGCTTGGTCCACAGTATGGTGCTGGAATACTTCTGTTATGTCCAGAAATGACACTGCACAGGAAAAGTGCACACAAACCAAGGTAAGAATACCTACGCCTCCCAAAACAAAAATAAAAAGCAGCAATGAAAGTCAACAAGATGAGAACAATGGAAAATGAAATTATTCTGATAATGTTCAGGTACGTCAGAAACACGCACCAGAACGAACTGGTCAGTGAGGAACCTGCCCAGCCTACAAGTTCTTACAGGACTGAGACTATTCCTTGTGAATTCAACAGGCCTTGGATCTACAATGGAGAAATACTCAGATCCCTCCAATTCTTGTGCTAACTTCAGCTTCTCTTTTTTTAACGCGATTAGCCACTGACTTGAGAGTGCATTTGGTTCTATCTGTGTTGTTCCTTCTTTGGGCTCAAAGCACAATGACTTTTTCCCAAATCTTTACTGCAATTAAACAGTGTCGTTGTCAAAACCCAAGTTTATAGAAAGTAGTAGAGAAAGTTTGGTGCATCAAGACCATTATTTTCAAAGTGAGCTAAAGCTGACACATATTTTATCAAATCATTATTAAGGACAGGAGATGTGTTAAGGAAATGGATAATGCTGTTTAGTCATCTTTGTTAAGAGCTTCATTTTCTATGGATGAAACATGCTATTTAATGATCAACTATTATTATTTTTATATCCTGCTTTATGACACTATGTCTTGCTTTAAGGCAACTATTTACTACTCTGAGCACTTAGGAAAAAAGAATTATCATTCTTAAGTGAAAGGAAAGAAAGTTACAATTTTGAAGAGATAACTTTTAGTAGAAGTGATTTACGATCACTGTCAGCAATGGTCCTGCTCATTTCTTACAAAGATGCAGAACTCCTATGACACAAAAATAGATAATTATCTGAAAGATAAACTAATCAGGGACCAAAATCATTGGAAAAGCACTGTGTAATGAAATAGTACACAGCTGGTCTCGCCACTTAAATCACTGAAGCTATCTGACGATTTATCATTCATTTACAACTTTTTTTGGGTGCAATTTGGTACATCACATCTGTGAGTACTGCAACTGATGCAAATAAGAAAGAAAACGCTGTCGTGAAATCCGTGCACCTTTTAGAATAAAACCAGAACATCTTTTCATTTGCTCCAGGGGACACACAACATAATGTGGCATTTTTCCTGTGGAGACTGCGATCAAGATGTTTTTAGATCTGAATTCGTGACAAAATTAGGAGCGAGAACTCAAGTCATTCGGCGATTCATTTTCAGTTTTGATCTCTTTTTGTGTTTTAATAAATGTTGAAATTTAACTGAAGTCACTTGAGCTGATGCTTCTTTGGAAAGAGGCCTTCTAGCAGAATACTCGCTTATGACTTCTTTCCGTGAAGTCTTAATTGGTTAGGACAGAGGATTTTTTTTTGATTTTTTTTTTCCCCCACAAAGCAAAACATGTTTCCCCAAGTGCTCCAAGAACAGTCACTAAAAAAGAAATCAACATGTACAAGTGTAACATTTCTAACACTCCTACAGGACCAAAAGGAAGCAATTTTAGAACTGTGATTTGGAACCTACAAACATTTTAAACATTTGTCTTGTGGTTTATTTGTAAACTAATGAGTCTTGATGCTGCTCCCTATGCTCATCCTGCAATCTGTTGTTGGCCTTTTTGCAGCTTTAAGATCTACACTTTGGAGAATCGCAGGGGGTGTTGGAAAAATAAGCCAACAGAAGCAGCATGATCAAATTTCACTTTTAACTTTTGAGCAACTAAGATTAAGTAGCATGTGTTTTTCTTGCATGAAAACATCCTCAAAACTGGGGCACTGCAAGATGGATGAAGATCGGCATCTCCTTTTCCTCAAGACCTTTCTAGATAAAATAGCCTGGGCTTTTTTTTTTTCTTCTTTTTTTTGTCTAGTTTTTTTTTTTCCTTTCCTCCTAAATGGCAGATTGCCAGTAGCTAATTTAACATAACAATGGAAATACTCGTTCTCACCAATTGAAGAATTTGTAATGCTCTATCTATGGCAAATGTATTTAAGTGCTTTGCTAATTTTATTTTTTTTTTACTTACTGAAGACAAGGACCAACAAGACTCTTGCACAAGCGTAACTGGGAAGCAGTACTGGAGACTCGACGCGCTAGTGTCTTAAGATCACAAACTTCAAAGGGTGACACGAGGGAGGCTAACTGAAGAGAGTTTTTATATCATCTCCTACAGAGTATTTACTTTTGCTTTCTGGGATGTAGATGTTGCAGCACTGTATGCAAACTTGTAAAATAAAACTTGTAGTGTCTGTAAGAACTTCATTTCACATATGACCTTTTACAGTAATTGGATCTGAATTATAATCAGTCACCTGAGTCCTGAAATAGATAAAATAGTTTTTTAATGTTAAAAAGTTTTAGCCCTTCGTTGATTATCTATCAGTGCTTACAGTCCTGTGAAAATAAGATAAATGAGAAATTTGGTCTCTAATTAGACTTCACTAGATTTACAGCTTTTAATTTATACGCCAATGCAACTCAGGCCGGCACTAACACAGATAGAGATGGAGCCACAGTTTTCAATTGATTTAACAATTTAATTGCAGCATTAACATCCATTAACATTTAACTAACCTTTTAAACTAACCTCAGGCACAACCTTAAAGACTAAATGAAGTAAAATTGCATATAAAAAGGTACTAACATACAGCTGTAAGAAGCCAGAGTGAATCTTTAGGGAGATTTAGCATTGCTTCCCCACATCAGCAGGAGGGAGTCTGTTTTCCTTCTTGCAAAATTCAGTAGGAAAGCGCGCTCTAATTTATAGGAAAAGGAAATAGACACATTTGATGGTTATTAACTCTCATTTATATCTTCTTCTCTATACGTGATGTCTAAAAAGACACAATATCCCTTCCTCTGGTCATGCACTAAAGAACCATTTTATTACTCAGAGAAACAAAATTCCTGGATTATCCATGATAAAGTGTGATGCAAGGGAATATAAAATAAGCCACGGAAGTTTGATATGAAAGGGAAACGCCGTATTTTAGAATCAATGGGCAAATAGGGCTCCTGTTTATGTGGGTATAAATCTAAAGCGACTACACAAACTGGTAGAATTACTTCACGTTTACTCCTGTGGTTCCACCAGAGAAAGTCATAGAAAATAAGCACAGTAAGTGCCTGATCTACATCTGTGTTGAGCACCTCAAAACTCTACTTCAAAGCAACAGTAGCTGCAGGGTTTCAGCAGGGAAGTCCTCACAGCCAGATCTGCTGTTGAGAACCTTTTTTCCTCCAGTCCTATGGCAATTAAGGTCTGCTGAGGGGCTAAGTCCAACACCAGGAGAGCATCGTTTACAGAGGCCGTACCATTGGGGCTGGGTCAAGATTTAAAGGTCTTTTATTTCTGACACGGGTGACAAACAGGAGGTTTGGGGACTCTTTAGAACATCACCTAGGCATTCGCAAGCTCTAGTGTGTCAGATGTGACAGGATTCTTAGCGACATCTGTGTAACCCACAGATAGTGTAAATTCATCATTTATGTGGGGTTTAGTAGCACAATACAACATTTGGTATTACTAGCTTTTATCTAATCCATATTCTTTTGGACTGAACCATTGCTGACACAAATCATTTCAGCCCATTCATTGGGTGACTTTTGTAAATGTTCATCAGCACGCTCAAATTCCACAGCCAAGCTCTCAGCTAACCGTGTACGTGCTGTTACCATTTTTCTGCATCTCAATGCTATTTAATAGTAGCCAAGTAACATCAAAACATTAGAGTGATGACTTGGAAAGTATCTCAACCTTGTGTCTTTTGACTGCAGCGATGAGCGTCACACACGGCTGGTGGTACGTCTTGACACCCGACACTGTTACACGCAGCGTAACATTAACGGTCCGAGGACGAAGAGTCTCCTAGCAGCACAAGTTGACACTGTTACGCTGTTAATGACTCCACTAGGATTATTAGTCATCCCAACGAGCGCTCTCCACTACTGTTTGACTACACATATTCTAAACGTATGAGGTCAAAAGTCTGAGTGTTAAAAGCACTACAGTCCTGCGCAGGGATACAACAGAGCGTGTCACTTGGCCGGATGTTTCAGGCATCTTCTTGCCACACTTGAGAGATACATCAGATGTCTGCAAAGCCCCTAAAGCATGTTTTTTCAGCTTCTCCTCAGAGTCTGGTGAGTAAACTGGAGGTGGGTAACGAAGAGATGGTATTTCTGATGACACTTGATTTTTTGCTTTCGATTAATGCACAGTTATGACTATTGTTGTATTTCACAGCAACACCATAAAGTCAATAAATTTATTTAAGTATTTCTAATCAACTCTCCGGATTATGACTCCTTACAAGCTACGTGAATGCAACCAAACTCATGTGGTGGTACCATCCTTTTCTGCTCCATAAAGATAAATGTCATGAAAAGAGACTCATACAAAAGTTCTAACAAATTTTTACACAGAACCATCCACAATGGTATCAGTACTTTAGAGAAAACCCGAATCACCATAGGGAGCACTGCTCTACCTTCTACCAAGTATTTTTCTAAGGTTAGTAAGAGTTAAAGGTTAATTTGCTGTACATTTCTGTGAATCCTTGTTAAACCTTACCACATACACCATATCTGGTTTTTTATTTTACTGAAAAAGCAACCTTTTCTACTATAACATGCAGATCCATTGATCGGTGTTGATAAAGCCAAAATACTCCTCCCAAACATCAATACAACATTTTTAAGCTGCCACCTTTCTCCCTATGCATCCACAGGAGGTCAAATTTCCAGGATATGTATATAATTCTAAGTAATAAGACATTCATCTTTTGATCAATTTTTTCCTTTGAATCTCAGGGTTATGCTCATTCCGCTGACGGTACGATTCCAAAAAGGGAACTTCACAGCTTATGAACTAATGGGCTTGAACTTCGTCGTGTCTCTAACCAAGGGTACACGCACTCGTCTGGCGTGACAGTCAGCACTTCTAACTCCTAAGTGATAATGAACACCAGAGAGATAGTATGTTGTTTGTGTTTATTATAGAACAGGAACATCTGACTTTCCTTGGTCTCCTATCATCTGCTCTGCCCATCTGCCTCTAGTTTCTTAGACTCACCACTTCAGTACTGCAGCTTCCGATATCAAAAACAAGACTTCCACCTCTTTCTGCCTCTCGCCACCACAACTCTGGATGATAAATTCTACCCGTGTATATTCTCTCCTCCTGTTGTGAAACGTTATTTAACAATACTACTCTAGGATTTTTACAAGACGATGTTTGAGTCCATCATTTGCATAATTCTGCTATATACTAGGCAAGAATTTTTGCTTTAAAGTTTCAGAAATATCAACCAGTATTCAGATACGTAACTGAAATCCAAGCACCAAAAGATCATTTAAGATCTGTATGGAAAAAAAATCAGTGAATTTAGATATTTTATACAAGTAAATGGTAGATTAGCATAGCAAAAAAAATATAAAAATAATATCATACCAATATAAAGATGTGTAAGGCGATAAACATCATGCATGTGCTAACAGGAAGATCAATATGAACTCACAGCTTTTTAAAGTGGAAGTAACCTACAGGAACAAGCTGACTTTTCAGATTTCTTTCTTGAAAATAAACCATTATGTATTATTTACTTCAAATCCTCCCCTACATTAAATCCATTTTAATATCCTTTCACTATCCTGCTATGCAGGGTCTCTTTGATGGAAAGCTGCTACGTGCCTCCCATTTTCTCTGTATTTTGATCAAGGGATGTAATCAAAGGATGCAATCAAGGGATGAGGTCAGAACTAGCCTGTGTTCTGCAAACTGGAAATTATCAACTGATATAATAACATTCATCCTAAGCACAACCCTCAGGCTCCCCAGCAGGTCCTGGGACACTACACTCAAGAGTGGAAAATGCGCAAATGGTCTTTAGCCTTCATTTCGGCCACCAGGGCGACGCAGCCTTTAGTTTGATTCAGTTGCCAACCCATAGTCATCTAATGATATTTTAAGATACTCTGGGTTTCACACGTGGCTTCAGAAGAGCCTTCAGAAGAGTGTGAAACTCCCATGGGTCCCACATTTTATTTTCCAGCCTCGTGCAGACCTTGAGTACCCAGTGGCACCTCTACAAGTTCTCTTTTCGTAGACAACTGAATTGAACGCTTAAGAACAAATACGAGTTCTTCTGGTTCATCAGGATTTTATAACAGCTAATGATAAATGAGGTGGGGACAGTAAGTGAGTCTTTAATCATCCTCCTGATTTTGCAAAGCACCAGCATTTAGAAGCATGATCCCAGGATAAAACCCCGCATAAGAATGGCAAAATACGTCCTCCACATATACATGAGCTAATATATATTTACATATAATGCAAACCGGCAGCCAACCAATAAAATACTACGTAATGAGTCACTGAATCAGGCAGATGACATCAGAGATGGAGAGGCCTATTATCTCACATATCCACTCCTCTGAAAAGCTTTTGCATTGCTCTATTTAATTCTTTGTTCTCTTTGCCATTAAATATCCCTGCTGATTAGGTTTGCACAATCTATCTCAATTAGATTTACCTCCCTTTCCTAGTCAATTCAATTCTTAGTCTAGGTTTATACAAATGAATTCTGGCCACGCGGCAATTGCTTTTGGAATTAACTAAATATAATTACACTGTAATTTTGAGACTGTAATAACAATGTAGTTACATGTAATCACTGTATAAAGTTATGAGTAACTGCATAAAATTTATGTTCTTTTCGATTAACATATTAAGGCTCTTTGTTTTTTTTTATCATAAACTACTTGGAAATGAGCTACAAATCTCTTATGCCTCAAATTAACATTTCAGACTCGATCCACACTTCACCAGCAATGAAGGATGCCCTATAGGCAAAGACACCGCTCTCAAATTCTCCAATAGCTTCCATGATGTCACACTACGGATTCCACCCAGAGGTGGTTTTCCTCAACTCTGGCAGCGGTGCACAACTGAGGAGCCAGAAAATATGGTCATAAGGATTACACCGATATCACTCACGATTAATAGCATCGCTCAGGCTTGGTGCTGTGTTGTGACCAAAATAAGCTTGGTGCTCCTGCTGTGCTTACCATAACAGGACTCATACCTTAGCTGGAGAATTTAAGTAATAAAGAAATACAAATAATTAACAAAAATTATCAAAAACTACCTAACTTTAGATAGAGGATGCATATTGTAACACGTTTAAGTTCAGAATCGGTGAGCTGCCACATCATTTCCCACATTTAGCTTTCTAGATGCACAAAAAAAAAAAGAAAGAAAAGAAAGAAAGAATGAATCTGACAGGAAATGTGAAGTTAATTAGCTGTATGTCCTCAACTTGGTGTTTTTAAAAAGTTCCCAGAAAGAATTCCATTTTTCCTAGAAAAGATGTGCAAATATGACTTGTCTGCAAATCCAATTAAAGTTGATAAATAATTCAGTTCAGGTAGCTCAATATTCAAATTGAAAGCCAGCATCCAATTTGAGGGGGGAAATAAGCATTAAAAAAACATCTTGAACACATTGTATTACATTGATACTTTGCAGCACAAGCTGGACTTTAAGCGAAATGCACTATTTTTATTCAGATGACAAATTGCTCTAAACTCTAGTATTTAATAAATAATATTATAAAACATTAATAGGAATAAAAATATTTAAATATTTATAACAATGAAGACCACAGATTCAGGATACAGATCTAAGACCTAACGGCAGACACAGTTCAGGTTAGTTGTATCTCAACACCAGGCCCCAATCTTGCAGTGAGCTCCATGTTGACTGTCACCTCTACTTGCATTGTATGAGGGGCCTCGCATCATTTTTTTGGTATCTCTTTTTCTTTAAAGATATCCTAAACCCAAGCACATGACAAGACTGAAAGAAGGGGCTTCTGGGATTAGAAGCAGGAATTAAATACAAGTGGCATCAATCATCACGGGAGATCCTAGAACAGACATGGCGCCTCTCGCCTAGACAACCTGTGGGGACTGAGTTGTGATGCTTCTTGTGTGGGGCTAAGAAGCCTGAGTAGGTGGAATGGACTGTAGTATCATTTAGGCTGGAAAAAAAGCCTTTAAGATCATGGGGTCCAACCATTAACCTCATACTGTCAAGTCTACCACTAACCCATATCACTAAGTGTCACATCTACACATCTTTTAAATACCTCCAGGGATGGTGACTCAACCACTTCCCAGGGCAGCCTGTTTCAATGCTTGAGAACCTCTGGAGAATTTTTTCCTAATATCCAACCTAAATCTCCCCCGGTGCAACTTGAGGTTGCAACCAAAAGGATAAGCACATCTTGGTAGGAAATTACGGAAGCTC
This sequence comes from Baryphthengus martii, assembly GCA_013396935.1. Lineage (NCBI taxonomy): Eukaryota > Metazoa > Chordata > Aves > Coraciiformes > Momotidae > Baryphthengus > Baryphthengus martii. The sequence continues at coordinate 312,355 of VWZK01002010.1, read as the reverse complement.
GTACAGCCACTGTGGACAGGGGAAGTGTTTCCTGAGGGTTAATTCACTTGTGAATAAGCCAAGCTCCAGAAGGATCATTCTGTTTTACAAAATATGTAATTATCTCAGAGGCTCAAGACTGAGATGACAAAGACAGTAGGGCATCAATTTATCCCAGATGAATTTTATAATTGGGTTTATGACAGAAGATGTGAAGGAATTAGCTTGATGCCCTGCTTGACAGGGTACTTCTGGAACAGCATCTACAGGCTGACTAAAGGTAAGCTAGTGCACCTAATTATCCGTATGAGCAATTGTGGCTATTATTATGCACACAAATAAAGCATTCAACTCCATCCATCTTATTCCAAAATTTAGACCCCAATGCATTATGATTCTTCAATTACTGTAAGAGCTGTACTCTGTGTGTTTTCAATCCAGGTGAGCTCGCCTAACGAGCAATTAAGCTTCCAACTCTGAAAGAAGACAGAAGGACAAACAACATTATAGGGCAACTCCTTGAGTTTTGGGGTGGTTTGAGGGAGCTTTTTCATGTGTATTCCTACATAGACCTGCCTGCCTCAGCCTCAAGACAGAGGAGGATCTTACCAAAACTTGATAGCCTCAAAGAGGAAAAGAGACTCCACTAAAACATGCCAAGTGCAAGGCTTTGTGGGAACTAACAAGAATCTCTGCTATAACGCAGAAATGAATAAGGAGAAAGAAGTCAGTTTTCTTGCTGTAAATCATCAATATAGTAGAACCAGGTGGAAAGTATTTTTTTTTCTGTTCATCAGGTTAGGTTTTTCCAGTGAAGGTTAGGATGCGCCAATGCCATGATACCAGTTCCTACTGAATCCTCATCCAGGTTATGTGGTGCAAATTTGAACACTGGTGTTCAATAAAGAGCATTTTGAATTGGAGAGAAGGACCTAAGACGAAGATCACAGAAGAAAGAGCCCATGGTGCAAGAGGTGACTAAACAAGCTTGGTCAGTTGAGCTTTGCAAAATGAGAGAGAGATGACAGCTGGGGGACAAACACAAAATGGGACATAAATAACAAAACTGTGGACAGGGCTGACATAAGAAAAAACTGGTGTCAATGGGCAGTGTATCTACTTAGGTTAGGAATGAGAAGAAGATTGCTAACAATCAAAACACTGCTAAATGTAGCAGACTTCTTTTGAGCTGGAGCTTGATCATTTGATCAAAGGAACTGTATGATGTGATAACTTGCAGTGTCAGAGGACTGGACTCAGTGACCCAGGCAGTTCCTTCCAGTATGATGTTTCTGTATTCGCTGCAGCTGTCCAGCTCCTGGCAAGCTGATAAGGAGGCCCCAAGTGCTCCAAATCTGCCAGAGATAGTAAGGATTCAGGACAATGTGACTGTGGTGGAAGCTAAATGAGCATGCACACTCTGGGAGGTGGCACTTACCATGGTTCACTACCTATTCTCCATGAGAGCTGGGCACCATGCACTTCCTGGTGGAATGTCTGATACACATGGTCCAAATCCAAAGGATATAGATTAAATAAACAAGATGCAGTGCATGCAAGTGAGATTTATTTCATTCCATTATCACGTTTACATTCTAGTGGCACTTCTAAGGTTTCTTTCAGGATTTGGTTTAAGAAAAGGTGTAAAAGTTACAGTAGAACAAAAAGCACAATGCAATTCTGACACTGCATTATCTACTTCTATTCGCTTCTCCAAATTTCTCTGCAGAAGTAAAATATGAAAATCTCTCTAAGAAAATCCTAAAATTATGTAGGACCACGACGAAGACGAACAAGTTATGCTTCGTGTGTAGAAATAGACTCGACTACACTAGTATCCCGCAGCTGTTGAGATCCATATAGGATTTTTTTCTGGGTGGCGATTCGTATTATCCTATCAATGCATTACGGGGGATTTAAATTCTTAACACCCACCATCACACCAAAGGCAGAATAGACTACTTAATATGAATAACAAGCACCAGAAGAAAAACACTCCACCCCATGTTTCTTCTGCAACTTTAGATTGGACACAAAGAGGAGGAGAGGGGAGGAAAAAAAAAAAAAGAGAGAGCAGAATAACAGCGAATTAATAATGGAGAAACCTGATTAGAATATAATTTGTCCTCATTAGTACAGCATTCCTGACATAAGGCCGCTCCTTGAATCCTGTTTACTTTGAAACTCCAAAGAAAGAAAACCTATATAGTTGTTAACACTCGGCTTTTCAAGGATAGCTCCGTAATGAGGGTGGAGTGTATATGAGCCGGTGGGTTCTTTACCATCAGAGAACACTGAAAACACATCTGTGCAGTGAAGCATTATTGGGCCTTTCAAACAACCTCTGCGGCCGCTGCCTATAAATCTCTTCCCCTGTCATGTTTAACTAAAACCCAATACCCATTCAACATGAAATCCATCAATGTTATACAGAAAACAATGACAAAGCACTCTCCTTTGTGTCAGGAAAAACAAATAATTCTGCAGGAAAAAGAGGGAAACCTTTTTTTTTTTGGCAAGCTTCTGGCAAGGGTACAGAGATAGCAAGTGGCAGCTTTCTTTTAAAGCAACATATACCTAGCTATAAAAAAATAATTTCACGGCCAAATCTATACCGGGCATGGGGATGTCTCTTCAAGATAATGCATCAGAAGAATCTATGCGTTGAGGCATTTTATCTGAAGCATGTCTGTCACGAGGACAAAGTCAGTTTATGCCATTCAGCTCCACGACTCTGTCAATGCTAAACTGGGTTTGCATTTCTAAAGCAAAATAGGTATCAAACTACCAATTCTTTCTACTGCTGGTTCGAACCCCATGGAAGTGCACATACATACATACCTACAGAACGAGATCCATGGGCGGATTTTGCCTTTCCCCATTCTCCTAACTTAAATTCAAGGCGGACACAGACAGGGACAGAAGAGGGAATAAGGAGCGAAGGCAGTTGTCAGAGGGCAAAGACACCTTTCACAAGGATTCAGTAGCAAGTGTATGATGGAAGCAAGAGATTCTGGGAATCCAATGTTGACTGGAAGAGGCTGAGTTATCTCCAGCTAGATGGGCTAACCTGACTAGACATGAGGGAAAGAAAGTAAACCAGACAGCTAAGACTAGAATCCATCCTAATCCTTTAGATCTAATGAGAAAACAGAACCAGAAGAACTATAATTTTAATGTAACACGTTCAGTGCCATGTAAACAAGAAGGGTTTCCTTGATAGTTGTTTACGAGACAAGTTTCACCTAAACCATGTGAGCCTAGAATGAGAGACTTGCTGTCAGTCTGTCTTGTCCATGGAGATAGATATCCTCACTCCACTGAACCTCTTCAACTCAACTATAGGTGCTACACTTAATACTGCCTCTGTCTTTTAAGCATCCCATTACTGTAAAGACATTAGCCACTGAACTTAATTAACAAAATCAATCATAATTAATTCTTTCCATGTTCACAGAGTCATCACAGACATTTCCTTTTGAGTTTTACTGTAATTTGCCATTAATGGAGAGCCAAAATAGTCAAATGATTTAGAATATATATAGAATAATGTACACCCACTGTACATAATAAGATGGCATTTTCATTGAGGAGGTGACAGAAGCATCATAAAGCAAGAAGTGCAGAGCTTGGATAGTTTATCACTGTCATAAAAGCTGCGTGAGTGCTTCATCTGCTCAGTTTCAGGGTATTTTACTCCTCGCTCTCATTAAATTTCGACTCAAAACCACATGGTACTTAAGAAGAAGGAACTTTCTGTACATGACTTGGGCCTTCATTTTAAATGTCACATGTAAAGCATGTGGTGGAGAAATTGGATTCTCTCGATTACAATGGAGGATTTTCTAAAGACATTCCTTCTGTGGAAAGGCACAAAGCCTGCTGTGTACCTTTTAAAACAGGTGTCCCTGAGATCAGTTTTTGTTGACCATTGACAACTTCAGCATGTTTAATTTCAGATTTTCCCATTTTCCCAACAATCACACTTACTGATGGCACACTTTACAGTGAAAGTTTCATCCTGACTTTAACTAACACAAAAAAAAAAAGGCGCAAAATTGAAACTGCGGATCACCCACAATTCTCCACAGTATTTCCTTACACTCAGATGATAGATCCTGAAACTATGCACTTATCTTCAAATGACAGAAGATTGCCTTTTGGCTGAAAATGCCAGTTTTTCCTCCAGAAGAACTCATGAGACTGGGCACCAAGTAGCCAAGCTTCCAGCTTTTCATCTAATCTGCTTCTTGTTATGATGGCAGAATTAATTTCATTTTTCTAAAGCCATCCCTGATCAATCGGGCTTGAATTGTGCCCTGACAACACTTTTGAAGACAATTCCATGAGCTCTTTCTGCTGCTTGTCACATTTCATAATTCTCCCTCATTAGAATGATCTCAGTTATATTTTTGTCAATCCAGAATAACTGTTCTGACTGCACGATGCTTCAACTGGTGATGCTGAAATCACAATGTAGCCTGTGAGAGGTACAAAGTGTGTGAAAGAGAAAGCCGATTTTGAGTGCATGGTTATTTACTGAACCAAGACATGAGACACAGGGTATATATTTCTAAGCATGTATGTATGTGCATACACATATTCACATGCTATTATTTTTAAAGGGACTTAAGCTAAAATGCTTAAGCTACATTTCCCTTTGTTTTTTTTTCAACAAGTGCTACAAGTTGAATTTTAAATGAGCCGTGTTATGGCACTATACGTTTCAAGGTTTAAAATAAAAAAACCCCAATGCTTTTTTACCCATGTGTCAAACAATCTATCAGGACAATTCTTCTTGCCTGCTCTTCTGGATCCAAGAAACAACACATGCTAGCTATCTTTCTGGTCTTCCTCCATCAATCAATACAATCCTATAAGAGTTCAAACTTAACGCTAGTTACATAAGAGAGCTACTGAATTAGATAAACTCAATCATCACTGGTGATGAAATGATTATTTAATTACTGTCAGCCATGCTTCCAATAGCACGGAGAGGAAATCCAAGAACATCGACAGTCAATGGTAATTTATTAATCAATTAAACAGCACTGCTTGGGTAAGCGTAATTTGCACAATAAAAATTGAATTAAACACTTAAGTAAAAGGGGTGGCTTTTGTAACATTACAGGTTGCGACACCCAGCAAAGGACTGAATATTCAAAAACTTACTGCTCTGCTTTTCGATCTCAGTATAGAGAAAAACAAAAGGCTGATGGGGCTGGGGAGGGTGGGACCGACATTGCTAACACAGCAGTAACTGTAGTGCAGTGGTAACTCCAGCTTCTTCTACGTTCTGGTTTTTCAACTTGCAAGTCTAGGAAAGTTCAGTACCAGGCTCAGAATGTTGATTCTGTGCTGGTAGTCAAGGCTGGCCCTAATACTTCGCTTGGCTTTAACAGGAATTCCCTGTTTCTCAAGAGAAAAGAATCTTCAGAATCAACTCATTCTCCGATTTTATGGTAAACAAGTAGGATCTCCACCTTACATCACAAACTGAATAATGTTCCTCAGGGTGTGTCACTCTCTGCTTTCAGTCCTACAGCGTGGCACGGCACTTCCAAACTCACTTCTTTCTCAGTGGACTCCTTGTGCAATTACCTTTGTAGGGTCTTCTGCAGCCATCTTTGGATCTCGCTTGGCTCACAGAGACTATCAATTTATTACTTTCATGTCCTAGAGGCACGAAGTGGATGGATGACATCCGCACTCCTGCTAATTTAATTTCTTAATTACAGAACAAATGCATATTACCCTATTTGAAGGCAAGAGTCCCTTCAGCCCGGCACTGTTAGAAACTGCTGCCAGCCCAACAGGGCAGACAAAACAGACCTTGAGAAGACTGGTGTGACCGGCACAAATTTTCATAGGAGATTTTTAACCAGGCAAGGTCTAGATGTGCATCTCCTGTTTGAGTGCTCTCACCAATGGATTATCCTGTGTCTCACCCAAAGCTTCACCCTTTGTCACAAGAACGCAAACCTTTGTATTTCTAAAGAGATTGCAGATAGGCAAAAACTTAAATACTCCAAGATTAAAATGAAGACCAAGAGACTCCACAGGACGAGCCACAGCAATAAACGCATTACTTTCCATCACTGCTGTTCATCTCCCATGAGAAATGCTCATCTCCCACCCATTTTCATATCATTATTAGTACCTACCAGAAAATCAGTGTGTGCAATCAAAATATATCTGCTCAATGTAGAAAAAAAATCTGAATTTTAAACCATTTAAAGCGAATATTTAAAAAAATTAAGGTAAAAGGGTTTGTGTATAATGTCAAGTTACAACTACACTTAAAATCAGCTTTCCTGAGAGGGCTGAAGTGTAAATTCCGGGACTTGATAAACTCCAGCTCTGCTCTCAGCTCCATTACCATGTTGTTCTGTGATCTTTGGCAGTTGGCTGCCTTTCTTTGCCTACATGACCTCCCTACTAGAAGTGCAAAGCTCTCATAGCCAAGTGGTACTGGGAAGGCAATTTTGCATACAAATCCTTGGGAGGTCAAACTGTTGACTCGAAGCCATTCTACCACCCTAAACTGAGTTTCCTTTCTCGAAAACTAAATCATCTTCTCCTTGAAATTAGTTTATTAGGTGTGCGGTCACTATGGAGTGAGCTTAGATTTAAGGTAGCACAAAAGAGAGCAGAACTGTGTCTAGTGAGATCCTCGCAAGATACTATCTTTACAGTCCTTTTCTAACCTTCATCCTCACCAGCTGCTGTTGATCTTTCACTTTGTCTTGCTTATCTAAAACCAATACCTATTCAAACTCCAATCAATCAATGCTACATAGGGAATGATGAAAAAGAGACATCCAATTCTCTTGTTTAACAACTTGTTCAATGCCTAGCCCTTCCAGAGGTCTTTCAGCATCCACACCTCCTTACTTGACAGTTAGCAGCTTTTTGAATTTAAAAGAAGGGAATGGGAATTTATTAGGAAAGGGCAGTAGTAGCCACCGACTTCTACACTGTTGATAACGGCAGTCATGACAGAAACACTTTTAATAATGTGAGAATCTCTGTTATTTGATTATGACTGCAAGCACGGCTTGCTTTGGCTAGTCTGAATTCTGCCCTTCCATAAATTGCATGTTAACTGTTGCCCTGATTCTATTTTGCACAATAATTAATAGGAACTCGAAGGGAGCCCAGAAGTGTGTGTATTACAGCACTGCTAAAAAAGCAAAGCACTGATACTGCTCTGCTGCAACCCTGGTGGGAAACCGATGGCAATACAAAGAGGCAAGAGTTGCAACAGAGCAACACCAGTTGGGATAAACTTCTTTTCTCATCTAATAAATGACATACATCAGAAGAGTTTCAACCCAGAGAAAGCAAATGCTGTCTAAAGGGGCCAGATCCTACATTCTGTTCAAGTGTTTAAACTCCTACCAAGTTCCACAGAAGTTCAGGTACATAAATGTCTCTTCAGACACAGGAATAAGTGAACAGCCTAACACAGAAGACAATTTGATAATGAGATTCAGGACTTGCCTCACATGCCTGAGGCTTGGGAAAATTTTGCAAGTACATTTTGGATTTTTTTTATTATTTTTTTTAAAGTAAATTAGAGAACATTGGCAAAATTTGTACTCTGTCTTTCCCCTAAATATTCAGCGTGGTGTCTGTGTCCATAAGATATGATCTTTTTTTCATGATCAGAGCCAGGTCTCAAGGTCTTGCAACTGGCATCCCAATTAACAGAAAAGCCATCGTGGCTGGAAAGCCTCATTATTAAAAAACAAAAATAATCCCTTTCCCAAGTGCTGACTGCTTTAAAGTGGCTGCCACCACGAAAGGAGCTTAGATATGGGTATAAAATAAAAGCACCTACGTTTCTTTCCTCCTTTTCATGGATATATTAATACTGTGCTGGAGGCTGATCTGGCTAACAAGTTCTGAGCTAGAAACTGAGGTTATTAATGTCACCGTTATGATTTTTTTATTATTATTATTAAATCCGATCTGTCTTATATCCAAGAGTGGTTTTCACCGAATAATCTACTCACCAAACAAAACGAGCTGTGACTGAAAATGGGGGGAGGCAAGTTGTGGTTTAAAATTAAAAAGTGAACACATTTTGTGACCAGATACCACTTAATTTGCAAATGTGTACTCTAGAACCATATGTTGTCTGATACAGTCAACATTCCTTGCCAAGCAGCATTTATATAGCTGATCAAACACTCCTGTTCAATACTAAAAAGATAGAAAATTCTAAACTGCTAGGCTACTGCGTATGCAGAAGATGCTTTTCTGTCCCTTCCAAGGTGCCTTAATCGATATAATTATTTTCAGTGTTTTCATGCTGTGAAAAAAATATTGCATAATGATTCAGTCGAAGTTCGGACTTGATCCTCCAAGCTCCTGTTAGTTGCCAGCACATATAAAATGCTGTGGCAAGCGTGCTCTACATTTTTCCTGGGCTGGCCAAATTCCTCAGGTAGAGAATTTGCCCAGTTTGATCCCTGTAACCACGATAACTAAACGGCTATACATGTGATGCTTACACTCAAGCCAAAATGAAACGGATTTAAAAGGAGATGAAAGCAAGATTTGAGACCTTTGGAATTTGGCTCATCACACTTTGCACACAGGTAGGAAAGAAAAGAAACAAGGGATGTGAGGAATTTCATTGGTTTTTAAATCCTTAACAGACTAAAGGAAGTTAAGCTGTGCTGTAAAGAGCCAGAAAAAAAAAAAGATTTTGTGCAACGGGATCTATGCAACATAAGTGCAATCTTTAAACATCACTTTTTAGGACTGGTATTATGAAAATTTAAGTCAAGTAACACAGGCTTAAATTTGAGCTCTGCCAAACTGCTGCAGCTACCAGAAATATTAGTAGAGCTGAGTGCTCTGTGCTCCACACAATGAAGCTCACAAATGCCATTTATTTATCTCTGCTTCCTAAAGTGATATTTTTCACTCATGGAAATTTTCATAATTAAGCTTGTGACAGCTCCTGCTAGGCGCAGTTCATCAGTAAGGAGGACATAAAGAACACGGAGGACTCATTACACACAGAACAAACTTAACTCATTAACAGTACTTGGAGTGAGCAATCTCAGACCATTACTTTTAATGGGATTAGCCTTTCTTGTGTACAAAAGGCAGCACAGCTCAGTCTACTTAAAATCATTTCCGTACTCTAACGACATGGGTTACATTCATGCTAACAGGAAAGTGTTCATTCTGGCTTTGCTCTTCATTGTCAGAGTGGCATTGAGCACTTTACCAGAAGCAGGAACAATAACCGAGTTATTCTTAGTTTATTTTTGTCACTCTGGTCTGTGCATTTTTCTTTTCTCATTTTACAAGGCCCTACCTTTGATCATCGGTGAGGAACAGGATTAGTTTACTAATTCTGTATTACTGTCAGCAAGATGGCATAGACTCAGTCCTCCACATTAAAGTGAAAAGAGAATCCTTAGAGGATGTAAGGATGAAGACTTCCCATGAGCTCCTAAAATCCGGCCAGCTTTATACGTCAACATCAGTCTGGTATCACTGAATAAATACCTCTGCAGCCACACAGCACGTTCCCAACCTGAATAATTAGCCCTCACTGACACTTGTTAGACCTGCTTACGCACCGTCAGAGGAAAGTATTAATGCTAATGAACCAAAAGAATCGCAAGCTATGACAGTGGTTCTCCTAAGGTCAGACAAACCCAAAAGCCAGGATGCAAATGACTCCGCATACAGTGCAAGATGACAAAATGTTCCACTTAACAGACTTGTAAGAATCAGTATTTTTGATGTAGCGTTAACTTTGATAACCCTATCGACTAGATCTTTTATGATGCAATCTTCATAAGGCCAGTAATGAAGCCTTGCGACTGCAAGGTGCATATAAATAACCCAGAACACGTACAGCAGTTTAGCTGTGCCTTTAAAATCTCTAAAAATCAGAAATATCAGGGCTCCAGAGCTATGTTTTTCTCCTACAGAATGCTTGGTCTTGAATAAGTGGTCCACGTGTAAACAATAAGTAAGTAACTCTTAATGGAGCATGAGTGAAGACTAGGCATTCAAACCTAGCAAAGCCTAAGCATATTCAGGAGAGAAATGCAACATAAACAAAGGCATCAACAGGCTCCCTGGAACATCCAGGTGCTTTCCACCTCCCACATGTCACATCTCAGGCTGATCATTTACAGGAAGAGACTTTCGGTCAACAATTGATGTTAATAAATATCATTAGTCTTTCACACGCACACTCCCTTGCAAGAGAGGCCTAATCACTCTTTAGCCTGTTTTATCTGGTTGCATCTTCTGCTACGCATGGTACAGACATGCTTCTAAAAATACACCTGACTATTCTGAAGCTAAAATGCAGAGATGAGAGAAAAGCTGCAAGCTAAAAGAAGAATTAGTTGGCTGCAGCAGGAGTTAAAACAGCATTCTCTGTTCACACAGGGACTGGAGCTGATTGAAGGCACTGTGTAACCACTGGCCCAAGGCTCAGCCAGAAGCTCTCTTTCAGGACATACTCTTCCCCTTATCAATGAGCAACTGGTGGTATTCCAGAACCAGACAGTAGCTCCTCAATATATTCAGAATTTCATTTCCAGCATTATCATCTTACAAGGTGAAGAACATCATTAACTCCTGACTGAATAAAGCTCACTCTGAACTTCAGAGGATAGGGCCCCTTCTAGTATGAGATCTGAAAACAGCTATTTAATGACTAAAATCGAAAGGAAATCATAGATTCATTTTTTGGATAAAGTTGGATGAAACAAAGTTTCCTGTTGTCTTTCCATAGCTGGTCTCAGAGCTTTCTCTGTCTCTAATGAGACTAGATTGCAGTGCCCCATACGGAGTCAGAGATGGAATCGTTTTTAGAAAGGATTTCCACTTGCAAAATGAAAGCCTTAGGAGTTCACTTCAGAGACAAGATACCAATAGAGACATTATTAACATCACTGACATGCACACAAAGGAAGCCTGAGGCTCCGAGCTCTGCCTCTGTGTGGTTAAAAATGTAGGCACTTAGCAGGGAATGAAAATTACACTGGTCCAAGGTCCAGGACTTGCCATATTTAGTCCTGGAGTGGTGCCAAAGTAAGCATTGCTAGACTAGATGATCAGTGAGAGAACGAGATTTCAAATCTGATAACATCAAGATTGAAAACTAACTCTTGTAAGATACTGGGGATGAAAACAAGGCAGAGAATTTCACAAGCGCAGAGAATTTCCTCTGAGAGCTGTGACACTAGATCTACAGTTCATAAGATTCTTATACTGCTTTGCTGCTTCTTTTTGGTCAGAAATGCAATCAGTCATTTTAGGGAAAGTGATGAGTGAATTTCCAGGGGATTGTTTTGGCTTTTTTAATCTCTGCTGTAAAACTAGGCCATGATTTTTCCTACCTGCCTGATTTAAATATCCCTTTTCATGTTTGTGGATAGAGTTAGGATATTTTGCAGCTATTCTATATAGAACCAGCAGTTGTAAAATTGGTTCTATTTATGTTTGTGAGTTGGAAGTGCCTTTGTTTTGATGACTGGGACACAGATGCTTGTGGATTATCTTGTAATCTTTTACAGTAAAACACAGTAACTACCTTTTGAGAGCACGGGCCTCCTCCATTACACCTGAAGGCCTGAAGTACCAGATGAGTCAAAGTCAGTCTTTGCCCCTCTTCTTGATCCGTGTTCTTTCTCAGAGGGTGAAACAGATTAAAAAAAAAAAAAAAAAAGTTGAGAGTACTTCAGTTCTAGAATTAGGACAGTCCATGGATCCACGTGTTTTCAGCCATGGATCCACGTGTTTTCAGGCAGAAAGGAAGCTAAACCTGAGTTTTCTGAACACCACAAGTATACAGGACTCACTAACATCTCATCTATCAGACAGAGAAACATTTCCTAGTATTTCCTCCTCCTTCCTAAAAGGAGTGGAAATCACTACAGTGTTTTCTATGGAGATTGATCTGAAAAATGTGACTTAGAACCACCCAGAGCACGTCTCCCAGACAGAGCCCTGCTGGAGGTACAGATGGATAAATGTATCTCCTCATGGGATTTTGGTGTGATGTCGAGTTCCTGCTTACAAAACATCTCTGGCGTCACTCGTTTGCCACTGAGGATAGTGACTTTTGAAAACCAAGATCATCTATTACAAGCAAGTAGGGTACTCTCCACGTTTTTATGGCTCTGGTTTAATGGCCCAGAGAGTATTTAAAACAAACAAACAAGGCTATTTTACACAGATGTTAAAAAGATGTAGGAAACTTGGAAAGGGTTAAAACAGTTAAATAGAAAGATATATGTTTTAACGGAGTTGAGCTTTAAAATTACTTCTAATTTATCCACTTACGAGACATGTATGGAGGTAAAATGATCAGCGGTAATGTGCAACAGAAAGATATATACTTTTTTAATTGTAGCCAAGAGGAAAAAAACAGCATGGAATAACTTAATCGTTGCTAATTATAATATCACTGAGGTAATTACAATAGATTTTGATTGTCTCATTTTCACACCAGAGGAGGGCACAATACTGGCTTTTCTCTTAATACATATTTGTTTTTAGAGAAGAGCTGACAATTACGCTAATTGTAGTCACAGCATGAAACTTTGTTTTTAAAGAAAAATTTGTCTACATGTCACACAGAATAAACACATCCTTTTTGTTTTGTTAGGTGTAAATTAAAGACATATTAATTGCTTTGTTCACTGTAACAATACAGAGATCTTCCCATGGAAGCATGACTAATTCTGTCACAGTCACACCACTTGGAAAGTACGCAATACCCAGAATGAAAGTGGGAGAATGAACCACCACTCCTCCATGGTTCATATGGATGGCTTTGCATAGAATATTGTAAAATACTGGAGGGCAACCACCAGCAGCCATTCTGTGAGATCCAGTCAGCTAAAGCAGCCAGAACCAAGACAAGTGGGCCAAATCGACTTGGCCAGAACCAAACAGTTGGAGGTTCTCCTCTCTTCACTTCAACAGCTTCAATGAACACACTCCACATATCTTTATGGATACCTAAGTCTGCCCAGCCCAGGCAAAATTTGTCATGAGTCAGAACAGCTGTACCACATTCCTCTGTAATCCACGTAGTAACCTATGTATACCCTCTTTGATACACCAGTGAAACAACCTGTTGCTTACAGCTTTGGTGTGTTTTGTTGTAGCCACCACCAGAGCTGAAATAGTCTTGTTTCTCACAATTGAGTCACATCTCAGCAATCAGCTAAAAAAAAAAAAAAAACAACCCACACCCATCGCTAACTACAGACTACCAGACAATTCAAGAGCTGACAAAGGATGTAAATATATGAAATTTTAATGTTGGTTTGTTTTTTTCTGAGAAGGTAGGGAAGCGTCTTGGAAAAAATGACACAACTTAGTATTCAGTATCTTTAAAGCACATGTTAAAAGGCTTTACTGGACTTGAATCGTATTTGTCAAGTCTTTGCACAATCAGGCCCCAGGGACCTCAAATGTAATGGTGCATGATGTTTTCAGTTTCCACCAAATACAAACATGGCAAAGGGTGCCCAGGTCCTAAGTTTTAATATAATAGCTCATATGGATTAGTACAAGCCATGAAATGTTAACGCATTTCTCTCTTCGAAAACAAAGCAAAACCAAGCCCTTTTATTTTTTAATCGATGTATGTAAAATATATATGACCAGAGTCCATGACAAAGACATCCTGTTACATTGCTCTAAACGTTTTCTGCAGTAGACATTTTCCTTATTGCAGAAGACTCTCATACCCAAAAAAACATAAGAAAGAGAGGAGATTTGAACTGCTTGCTACTTTAGGAAACCTCTACCTATATCACAGGAATTAGTGTTTGACTTTTATACCTGTGTTACACACGCATATTTGCCACTAAAGACAAGCTAAAAGCAGAGAGTAGCTACAGATTTTACATACCAAGTTAATTAGCAATTCTTACCAAACAGAGTGTATCTTTTCTTCTCAGGGTTCAGCTTGGTCTCTATTAGACATATTTACGGGAAAAGTCAATGGATAAGACATTAGAGGCCAACCTCAAAGTCAGAATAAAGCAACCATAGACCTTAGAGAAGTGCTTTATTAGCCAAGAATTGGTTGGTTATTGATCTCGGTCTATGTCTCTGGTCACAACAGCACTTACCCTAATTTTTCTAGTGTAAATATAAGTAAATTTGAATGGGTGTTGTTGAAAACAATCTGTAAATCTACATTTTGTGGTTTATGTTGTAATTGTAGTTACGGGAAGGTTCAATATCTGGAGCATGGTAAGGAGACAAGGCTGTGGCATGGCAACCTCAGCTCTGCAAATATGTCCTGAAGCACTTTCTCAGAGGTTATTAAAATGACTACAGCTATCACTCTGCTTAGAAGAGCAGAAACCACATGGGTACTCATAAGAAAGGAACTGAGAAAAAAAAAAAACACTGTAAAGAGAAATGTTATGCATTTAACTTCAGCTTTTCTTTTCACTGAGGTCAACCAGATAATTAAGCAAAACAGATATACAGAGTTTCTTTACTTTTCTGCAGACAAACATTAATAAATTAATGCTTGCCTCAGCACTACTGTGTTTTATTTTCTGTATTGTACCTTTTTTTATTTAGTTTCATCTTCAAGATGTATTTTGACATCATTTTCAATTTACTTCTTGGCCTACTGCATAAGACCTCTCTTCTGTTTGTCCTGTTGGGAACACCTGTCTTGATCATGCTCCTATAGGGTTAATGAGGGTTAATGGCTATTGTATTTCAGATTGACATTACCAAGCAAAATTCAAGGAGAAATACCTAAAAAAAACATGATAGCTATATCTGCTGCATTACTTTCTCCATTTAGGTTAACACTGAATGGACTATAACGTTGTATTACTTAAAATCCTTGCTTATGTACTGCAACATACAGCTGGAATCTTCACACTATTGCGAATTCCTTCCAAACTCCTCATTGTTACTCAGCATCGATAAGATTTTTATTCACTTCACACGTATTGAGAGGCAAAAGACCATCTCTCTGCCTACAGAAAACAGACTAAAACAGAGGGATGGAACTTGAACTTTGTTATTCCACCCCCTGTCAGCAGCAAAGGGAAAGTTGTTTCCGGCTCTAGACCTGGCCTGCAACGTCCGTTCTCCCTGGAGCAATACCAATGTGCAACCAAAACCATAAGCTGAGACTAACCCTTATTAAAAACACAAGCTGAAGCCATGAATTACCACTCCCCTGCCCTACAACTAAATACCACCACTGCTTACCTAGTCTGGACAAAATTAAACCCTGTCTGAAATAGTCTGAAATAGTTAGAAAACAGAGCTATCTGTTTAATTGACACACGATATGTTTAAATCGGCTCCGCGGTCTGTTTTCTGTTCCTGCGCTACCCTTTCTCCACGGACTTGATAATTTCCATCCTACCCATGGCTGTTTTGTTCCACTGAAACTTTTGTTTAACTGGAGGGTGACCATGCAGTTAGATGTGGGACCTAAAAACCAGAATCCACCTCAGGGGGACAAAAAAAAAAAATAAATAATGCAGCTTCTCAGAGCCAAATTCAAACCTCATCACCACTGCCTATGTTTTCTCCTGCCAAGCTCATCTGTCTCAAATACAACTGCAAAGTAATTAAAAGATTTCTCTTACAGGTGATCTGATATTACATTGATGAACAGTGGGAAGACCACCCAGATGATGTCACACTAGTGCCAGAGAAGAACCAGAAGCAGGTCTGCTTTGCATTCTGAAATACAAAGCAGCCTTTCATTCCTCCCCACCTGCTCTCACATAAACCACTGCTGGAAACCACCAGCAATAGCTGAAATGGCTCAGACTTGCACATGCATCTCTTAGCATTAAAAAAACACTGGCTTAACTTTATAAAATCTTACAGTAAGACTTTAATTTGGTTTGAGTTGTGGGACATTATCACTGGGTTTTTTAGTTGCTTGTTTTCCTGAATGAGCTCTTCATTCCTCACCAACAGGCCGTGCGGTCCTTCAGAATCTACAGTGAAGTAGGCAAGAAGCAACTTTCGAATAACCTCAGCAGCCTGCAAATCAGATTGTAATGAAAAGCTACCACAATCCAGGATACCTGAGTGCAATTCCAACTTTCTATTATTTAAAAGAACAAACAAACACAATTTTAAAAAAAAAGAAAAAGCAACTTTAACTGTATTAAATAACCCTCAAGGCTTCTCTAATTAAGCACTGACTTTCTTCTGTATTTCCTTGCTATGAATGCTTCAATGGAAGAGATTCCTACTCCATTCTCCCTCCTTCCCTGCTGTTCTACCCGCTTCCCATAACTCCCCTACTCATGCTGAAGAAATCCTTTACATAATGTCACTTAAAAAAAAAAAAAAAAGGGCCCATGTCACATATCTGAGGTTCAAAAAGACCTCAACTTGTCCTAATAAGAGCAACAATGACTTAAATCAGTTTTGCCATCAGAAGATTTGTAAGGTGGAACCACACCTTAAGCAAGTTTAGGGTTGAAGTAATTAGTGGCTGCTGTGGAGCTGAGCTAAAACACTTTGTAACTTGACTGATCATCATTATTATTGTTCCTCTGTATCTTTCAGTGTAGTGAAAAACCATCTGGTGTTGAGAATTGTTAACATCAGTGAAACCAACAGGAATGAAAGGGGCTTAATATCTCACAAATGGGGCTGTTAGTAGCGAGAATATGCTCCTACATTGCACCACTAGTAGATATTGTTGACAAGTCACAAAATAGTATTTGTATTTATTCATGCAATGCAAAGGCAGAACTCTTTCTCTATCTGCATCTCTAATGACTGTTAGGAGACTATGGATGAGAATAATCACAAAACCTGAATGGAGATAATAAAACCAATAGTGTTCAAGTGCTGAAACAAAGAGAATCCCCAGTGGGGCAGTGATCTTCTGAATGACTCAAGTAGTTCTGCACAAGCCTTTGAATTTCACTTTGACGTTTAAATGAAGAAAGGGAGAGAAAAGCATAGGCCAATTTCATTGATTGGTGTAACTCAGGAATCTAACATAAAAGCACTGGGATGACTCACAATACATACAACATCTGAAACCAAACTCCACTCTCTTCTGTTCCCATTTCATTAAAATAACCTCCTATTTTCTTCTGTTATAATATCGTATAAATCATGGGTACTCTGGTTTGGAAAACCCCATGCAGGGGGTTCAGACAGAGCTTTCTTCATTGGATTTCATTTGGGAGGGGAGCTACAGCATCTAAAGCACTTTAAAAAAAAAAAAAAAAAATCGGTTTTTACAGTTGAAAATTTGCCAAGCTTGGATTTTAAAAGTTCACAAACCCACCTCTTCCTCTTTCAAAAAAACCCCAAATATTCAGCCAAAATATATTACCAGAAGCGTGACATTTGCAGGGCAAAAAAGAGGCTGCAAACATCTGATCCACAGGCTGCAGCGAGGAACCTGCCATGAGCTTCTGTGTGTTGCCCCACGCTGTGTTCCAACAAGCCAGATTCCAGGAACACCGTGCAGAGGAAACCCTCATGCAATACCAAGTCGTTCTACAAGCTCTGTAACTGTGGCCTCTAATAACAAACACTTTTTTTACCACTGCCAGTCGGTCCAGTCACAGACAAAGAGAGACACAATTTCAGAGAGATCAACAATCACCTACAAACCAGACCCTAATCCACCGGTTGAAACACGTCCTGTGAGCACCGGTTCAAATTGTTACGAAATACAGAATGAAGACAACATACACTCTTAGATGTTCTAGTTCCCTGTTATTACAAGAACTCGGGACTACTTGTAAAGCGTAAGAGGTTACTTTGCCTGTATTGTGCTTCGGAGGAGCCTACAAGTGAGAAAACAAAACATAAACCCACTCTACTCACAGGAGGACAAATTCTGTCCTCGGCTCTTTTCCCAACCATGCAGACAAGGTCGATAAAACTACACCAGCTCTTCAGAAGAAGTAATCTGCGTCACAGAGAGTCAGTGCAACCTACTCCTTCCTTTCACCTACACAGTTTGTAAAGCCAAAGTGGATGTGCATAAGCCAGGCATAGCCTGGAGACCTTATGGTCGTGTTCTCAGCGTTATTAAAGGGCTGATTCTTTAGAGTCTTTTAGGATATGGCCCAACAAATTGCCAAGCAGAGCCAGAATATATGCAGTGAGGAACTTTACGTATCTATTACACATACACATATTTGACTTTCACATAGAGTTCAATGCAAGAGCATTATGATCCTCCAGCATTAAGTTTGATATCTCAATGCACCCAGCTTTTCTCCAAAAAAATATTGCACCTGCCCCTTCCAATACACAAAACTTCAAGTATTTGAGAGCCCTTGCTTATAGTGTTCTACAGGCAAACAAAAACAGTTTAAGTGGAACAAACAACCGTCCCTGCTCAGAGGAATGGATGGGCTGGAGTCACCACGGGGCCTGGGTAAGTGCGGTTGTTTAAAAAGTGACACACAGGATCTGAGGCAAACTGCTCGCTTGTTTCTAAGCGGACAATCTGTTTGAAAGAGACTGCATCGCATTAACTTAGTCCAGACTACGAAATCGTTATTGCAAAGATCCCCGCTTTACTTTTTGACTGATAACCTTCATCATTAAAATTAATGCCCAAGTCAAAACTGTGCCTATTAATACAGCTCTAATTGATACTATAAGTAGACAAAAATCTTACTATGGATACAATCAATTCTGCACAGATCCTGTTCTTTATTGACTGCTTGGTTCACTGGGGATCGTACTTTTTAGCATCGTTTTTATTATTTTTCAGCAGTGATGCCACCATATAGGTCTGAGGCCCGAGGGTATTTGGTGATTTCATTTAGACTTCCTGTGACTTTCCCAACATACAGAGCCAATATAGGAGGATGCTGTTAGTACACAGTCCCCTTGGGTAGTTAGTTATGAAACTTGAATTGCTGCACTTAAGCAAGCTTGTCAGAATGCTTGGCCTCCTAGACACCACGGCTCCGGCTCCATCTACAAAACTTTAAGTGGCACTTGCTAAAAGTATGGGAAAAAAC
The DNA here is from genome assembly GCA_013396935.1 of Baryphthengus martii. Classification (NCBI taxonomy): domain Eukaryota; kingdom Metazoa; phylum Chordata; class Aves; order Coraciiformes; family Momotidae; genus Baryphthengus; species Baryphthengus martii. The sequence continues at coordinate 293,363 of VWZK01002010.1, read as the reverse complement.
CCATATCCTGCCTTTGTGTACATAGAACAACACTATTAATGGTGTTCTGTAAGAGTGTATGTAGGCTGGGCTAGGAAAACCAGGAGTATTTTTCAGACAAGAGCTCGTTTCTTACACTCCTACAAAAAGCATAGTCGATTTTACGGAGGGACCAACTGAATCGTAAAATTTGTTGTAAAAACTCATCTGCGACTTAGCTCGCCTCTGCAAATGAAATTACTCCAGGATTTTTGGTATGTTTCAGCTCTTTTGGAGAAATTCTTGACAGCCTGCATGTGATTTCTCTTTGCTGAAGTGTACCTGTACTGCAAATCCTGCTGCTAATGTCCAGTTGCTCAAGAAGCCGACAGTAAAGAGCTGAGAAAAGGGGGGCAGTAATCTCTTCCACACCTCCACTGAAGCCTTGCTGGTGTGGCTGAGGTCTCAAGACCACCCTTTGCCTCTGCTGGTGTATCCACTGTACCAGTAAACCTCTGAAAGTTATTATTGGTGTCATGAAATAGTAACTGCTGGTGCTTTGATTTATGCCCTTAAACAGGACTGAAAGAACTTCAGGGGTGTAGCCTGCTCAAAACTATTCAGTAGAAAATAACATCTTTATATTCCTAGTTCTCACCTCCTTAAACAAAGCATTAAAATACCAGCGAAATATTTTGAACCCTCTTAACGAACGAGGCAAATTTTCAGAGGTGACGGGACTCTAGCAGATGCCTCAGTTGATCACACCCCAGACGCGGTCAGGAAACCACAAGAATGGGTTCGGTCTTGAAATTTTCCAGTTCTTGTTCTTATTGAAACTTCAGAAGGCAAAATAAAAGCAACTGCTGTTATTACAACGATGGCTAAATATAGGGCACTCATCACCAAGGCATCTACCTGCCTCTACTGAAACCTGAATTGTCCTAACGAGATTGAAAATACACCAGCCTTCCTGACACTGGCTGCAGGGAGAACAATTTCTTAGAGCTCAACTGATGGTTAAGAGACACTTCAATGTCTATAGATAGGGAGCCAATTTCAAAGGCACAGGCCCGTTAATGAGATTGCTCTGCCACCAGCATCTGCAAAGCTGGACCCTGAGGAAGTGAGCGGGAGCATTCTGGATGAACTCAGGTTACCTGGTGGAATGGAGATGGTGCTAAGGATCTTAGGAAAAGTATCAGGGAATCATTAAAAAAAAAAAAAAAAAGGTGCCTCTGGCAGAATACAGTCATCCCTCATGTTCGGCTAACGTTGGGGAAAAGGAAAATGCTACCAAGTGACTCAACCAAGCTACTATTCTCTCTTTGGCATTTTTTTTTTTTTGAGTTATCATATTGAAGAACTGAGCTTATCAGTGTTGCTTGGACCATGAGATTTAACACATCCGATTGCAGCACGTTGTGAAAAGGCTACGGAGTAAGGAGGTATTTGAAGTTTGATATCTACATATTTTTAGCACTTTTTTTAAAAATCCTGATTACTGTACACAGCACTTAACAGGCCTAACTGCTTGCCCTAAGTCTTTATTAGCTAAAAGAATACTTGGGAATACTTTGCCACCTATCTTTTGCTTGCCACCCCATTGCCAGTGACAATCAGAGCACTCGAGCAAGTAGAATGTACCTGTGTCGGTCTTTCTTCTCCCGTCATGTCCCCCTTCTCTAGTCCTCTCTTCGTTACCTTCTTATGATCCAGTTACCAACTTGCTAACATCTTTTTAATTTTTTTTTTAACACCATTTTCAATATTACATTGATAAGTTTGACAAAATGCATCCATGAGACATTTTGGAAGTTGACAGTGTCTTTTACAATCTAATGCCTCCAAACAATAAGCTGATAATTGGAAAGAAAAGAGTCTTTCTGAGAGATGCACATGCACACACACGCTTCAGAAGCGAGATAAATCTGAAAATTTAAGGATATGTAAAGTCAGATTNATTTAAAATTTTTTAAATTTTTTTTTTTTTTTTTTTTTTTTTTTTTTTTAATTTTAAGTTCAAAGAGATATTTTCTTCTCCTTTTGAGGATGAAAATGCCTTTTTGGTGCACGTGTGCAGGAAGAATCCCACCCAGCTTTATGAATAATGACAGCCAGAATGAATTGCAAGTTGGTCTTAACAAACATGTTCTCAAACACATTACCCCAGTACTCACTCAACCCTCTCTGGAAGTGCTAAGTGGTGGCAGGCAGCAACAGCCCGGCCTCCCCATCTCTGTAATTAAACATTCAAACGCAGGCGTGCGTTTCTGCAAATGGGCCCCCCAACTTCCCTTTTTCGAACACTTTCTTCAGAAGGAAATCTCACACAGCTGTTGGAAGAACGCTGCGTGACATCTGCAAAACGTCTATTGTACAGACCAGGGTGAGAAAACAGCCTAAAACACCAACAAGCTGGATCTGACCACTAATTGAAGCCATTGTTTAGGAAAATTACTCGCGTGTGGTCTAACAACTCATCTGAAATTAGCGATTGATGCAAATGAAAAAGCAGAATTATACACCAGCTCCCATCCCCCAGCTCTCCCGAAGGGAATTGTGCTAGAAACAAACATTTACCATCACATACAAATAGAATGCTGGTGCATAGCGTGCATTTTTTAGTGGGTTTTTTTTTTAACTGCATCGGATGCCAGCGAGCTGAAATCCAATGCATATTACTGATACTGTCAACAAATATTAAATAGATTTTTTTTTTAGTTTGTGAGATAATCAGAAATGTGTCCCTCCTTTCTGTTTTCCACCCAGTAGGTTTAAATAGGACAAGCCATTTGTAGCTTACTGTCTATCTTACACCTTATTTACACTGAATTTTTATCTTCCAATGCATCTTCTTTTTCATTGGCATTCCCCACCATGCAGTTTACATGGTGATGAAGAAATCGCCTCGCAGGCATTGAAAAAGAGATACAACATGTTAAGACATAATTCCCTGCAGGGCATTCGAGGCTGAATTTGCTGTCACGATGAGTCCAAGCTTCCATAACTATCCGTGTTTTATGTGGATTTGAAACATAAAATTAGATTCATCTTAATCTTCTGAAACGGCAATCTTCCCATGCAAGCTGAGAGACAACAGCGTACGCAAACGGTAAGGGAGAAAGAGAGGACAGAAAGAAGATAGGAACCGAATAAAACGCGACGCCGGGCTCTCCTAGTAAAGGAAGTGAAGTTCCCTTATGGGTAATAAGATATCACGAAAACTTTGCTGAAAGGGTTTGAGCTCCTGCCAAATTCCTTGTTTACGTACAAGCGATCTCCAGCGAGGCTTCTCGGCAAGCCAAGTCCGCAGGAGGACGGAGGAAGCCAGCACTAGAATAGAAAGCACTACTGTGGAGAGGAAGGCTTGTGACACGCTGCCTTTCCTAAGTAAGAGCTGATTTATAGCCGTGGCCTCCGTTCACCTAGGCAGGGACACAGAGCACCAACCCAAGAGAGCTAAAGTTCAAAACAATAAATCTCAAGTTTCCTTGGTCAGTCCAAGAGCGGAGCTTAAGGAATATACTGCCCTAGTTTTTTGAGATCAGCTGGAGCAGCTTCGAACTTTTCTTTTTCTTGAGGGGCTTCAGATTTGCCAGCTTTCTCGTATTTCTTTGCTGCCTTCGGGGCACTCAGAAAACTGAGCGGTTTTTAAAAAAGTTCTCCAGAGTCAAAGCTACTTTTTTTTTTTCTTATTTGTGTTTTTCACATTTAAATATGCAAAGAAGAATATTTTACTGCACACAACTAACAAAACAGCACAGAAGTTGAACAAAAGAAAGAAAAAAAGATGTTATGGTTTGATGATTCAAAGTGACAAAGGAAACACACTAATTGAAATCTTCCCAAATAATGTGGGACTAGAATGTAATTCTTTTTATATTTAATTTAAATCACATGCAGGTTGTTCTTTTCTTGCAATCACTTCAGACTTACACCAGCATGAGTACACAGTCTTGCTTTTTTTCTTTTTCTCAAAATCAATCAAATGCACAGAATAACATTTTCAAAGGGTCTCAAATTCATTTATTTTCTTGTTCACTCATCAGCCTTTGCCATTAAAAACATCAAATATTCTGTACGCTCACATAGTCATCAGTTACTGACTTGCACTTTTCAACCATCTATTGTTCTAAATTTTAGAGAGAAGCAGGAGAACATAATAATATAGACAGTAGGACACAATAAATAATAATAATTTCCACAGCTATCACATTAGTTGCATTACAGATCTTTTTGGTAACGTAGTCTTAAAACTTCCAGAGTTTTCAGTGACTGACCTATGTCGTTATTCTGACTTCACGTATTTCTCTAAGAATGCCTTTGCCAAATGCAGTACCATATCTGGCCTCATTTACTTCCCTGCAAACAATGCAGATAAACCCAATTCAGCAAAACACTTGATGGTTTGTGTTTGATTTTCAGTTCCACGCAGACTATTTCTACCGAAAGTCAAGAAATGAAAGCTAAGGATTTTCTGAAGTACCGTTCTTGGGTTTATTTTGGTTTTTTCTGATCTGTATCAAAAGCATTGGAAAATAAGTTTGAGCACCTCCACTGTGGCTGCAGTGACAGGGACAAGACATGAACAAGTGCCACCTGCCGTGGGGCAGATTTGGCCCCACAGGCATGATAGAAAAAGCTTCCACTCAACTTGAGAATCCAATTTCTACTCTTTCTGGTGTGGTATTATCAGCACAATATTCATGCTCACCACTGTGCTGTCCTACGTCCTTTCTCCCTGGAGAAACCCTAGTAAACAACAGGTTCCTTACAGAAGGACTGTGACAATCTTTTTTTCTTCTCCAGTAAATATATTCTTTGGTTATTACTGAAGTCCTTGTACTGCAATAAGCCTTCAAACTCCACTACAGAATTTATTCGGAGCGCCAGTAGCCACTTTCCTGAATCTCTCTTGCCTTTCTACGCTACTATCAATCACGTCCTTATGAAGCAGTGCCTTGTGGGTCAAGAAGTCCCTAGATGCCTTCTCTCCATGTCCCACACACCCAAGTCCTAGAGCATCAAGGACAGAGAGAGACAACAGGCTTCTCTGTATCTTTATTCTAAAGTGGAGCTGGTATAAGCAAAAGCACAAAACAACAGCTAATGCTCTGCTTTTAGAAGAAAATAAAAATCAAGTCAACTCATCAACTAAATTAGGAAGAAATGATGAAATGATTATGCATAAAAACCACACAGAGGTACTGCTCTAGGTAATAAGTTCTGTTGACTATTTCTCCTGGCTATTCCATTTGATATTCTCCATATCTAAGTTCTGCAGCCTCAGATCCAAAACTTTAATGAAATGCAGTGCTCTATTATTAACTGCTGCTATACCAAGATCCCAAAGGAAGGAAATACTTCATTTAATTCTGTTTCTGTTAGCTCATGATACACGTAGAAAGCGAGAGGCTGGCATAGGTACGCTGCAAGAGCCTTTATACACAACCTTCAACGTATTTTTTTAGATCATATTTCAGAGAATAAAATCAGTTAACAACATTTTCCTATGAGATTTCAGTTTAGCTGTAGGGATAATGCAGTACTACATTTCATTAAAGTTACAGGTTCAACAAATGCTGACTGCATTACTCTATGATCTTTATTGAGGCTACAATATGAAAATAATTAGAATTGATCAAAATGGTTGGGGTAGAATGAAGAGAGGGATAACATTTTTCATTTTCATAAATGTTTTTCTTTTTCATCAAGGTGAGCCAGCCACCCTATATAAGTATTAACATAATAATGTGGAAAATAGGCATGAAAAATACTTAATTCAGTAAAAATAACGCATATGAAAAGAGTTTCCCGTTACCGTGTAAAGTTACCTTAATTGAATTCAGAATTCTTGGTCCTCCACTTCGGTTTTGTGTTCTGGGAAAAAGTAATGACTACTGAACACCACATCATGGTTTAAGTCTTTGCTGGAGGAAATCCAGATTCATTGGTGTGAACAGAGTTTTTGATTTCTGGCTGTGTCTTTTTCCTTTTGTGCTTCTACAAGATCCACCCCAAATTATTCAGGCATATGTCAGTAAGTTTTCAATAATGAGAGGTACCTAAAAGAGTTAGACTTTTCTGCATTTATACGCAGTTGTCATATGGAAATTGAAATTTGGGTATGAATATTCAGCACGGTTTTAGGAAACGGAAGTCCAATACAGACCTATTCAGCCTGAATTCCTTTAGAAGGTAAATACTCAAATATCTCACCAAAATATTACTTCAGCATACTGTGCATACATTTCATTTCAAGACCAACAAAGAGATGACAGTTACTCCATAAAGATAGCTGTTCTGTTTCCTTCACAGGCCTGCAATGAGTCTAAGGTACATAACGTGCAAATTCTAGGTTCTTCTGGAGAACTTGAAGCAACTTCAAACGTCTTTATTTATTTTCAGACATTCAGAATTTTCACAAAAACGCAAATCAATTTGCCTACTAATTCTCACTTCCTTTATTTTCCACAGAGAATATAAATTGGTTTCCAAATCAAATCGAAAATAAGACAAAGCTAATAGTTTTGGAGGTTTCAGTCCAAACCTGAAATGGTACCTCTACCATCTTCAAGAGACTCTTTAAAATGAATGAAGATTGAAGGCAAATCTGGGCAGTTTAAAGTTTCACCTGTGGAGACCACGTAAAATAGAAGTTTTCATAAGCTTCTGTGAAAATCTTACTGGATTAACCACAACTTGCTTCGCATTTTACCTGTAGTCCAGACAAGAATATCAAAGTGGGTGTAACTTTCACCCAAAAGAACTGATGCATTCGGTACAGCTCTCGAAGGTTGCTTTGTTAGTCTGATTGCTCTTTTTTTTTTTTTTTCAGATATACATAGACACAACTAGAGAAAGGGACCTCAGAAAAGAAATATTTAACCTTAATCCTTGATGTAAACATCTCACACAGATACAGCAAGGTAGGTAAAAGAAAACACGGCAATTTACCAGAACAAGGTCAATACCACTATAAGGTAGATGTTGCCTTTTTAAGGTTAACTTCTAAGGGGATTAAAGCACTTCCTAAGTGGCAAAATGGCACAGGCTACAAAGACCTGCCTTTTAAAATCTAACGGAGCATCGTAACTGGTCAGTTTTGAAAGCGAAAGGTGCGCACGTTGTAAACTCTTCTAAAAAGTATTCTGTTTATATGTTAAATGAATTAAGTCAGGAACCATAGCTGTGTAAACGTTCCTTTCTCAGTTGTACGCTAACATGACGCAGCAGGGGTATGTACACACCTATCCATATGCTTGCCCGTGCAACTAAAAGGTAAGCGTAGAGACAATAGGCATGGTAAAATTGTGTTCTAGATACTCCTCTCAATACATTGGTAACCTTTAGAATCGTTATTAAAGGAAAGAATCACGATCCCCCTTGGAAAACAAGTGTCATATGAATTGTTAATAGTTGGCATCCCAAGCGCACGCGAGTTCTTCTCATCTAGCACATACTGAGGAAGCCGACTGCACACAGAAATTACCCGTTAACACTTCATTTCGGCATTCCACATTTATGCAATTAATTAGAGAACACTTAACATTCTCTCTAACTTCAAGCTCTGCATGATCATGTTTGATCATGAGGGAATTTAAAATCATTTAGGTAGCCAAGATTCAAATACAAGAGGAAACGGAGCTGGTGATGGGTAGCAAGAGAGGCACGAATTTATTAAGTGACAGATCAAGCCATATTGAAATGAGAAAGCCGATACAGACACAACAAGCAAACTTACCCATAGCAAGAGATGTTTCTTTTNATGGGAAAAAAAAAAAAAAAAAAAAAAAGAAGTCGGGCAACTTTTATTTATATAGGAAAGATGCAGAGATATAGTTATATATTATGTGCCTCGGCTGGTCCTTCCGCTGCGTCACAGATGAAGATGTAAAAGGTAAATAGATTTAAGAGATGCAGGATTTAAAATAGCAGGTGACACACCACAATAGCCCTGAAGCCAGCATAGGGTTTGTGGGTTTGGATTGTATTTGCATGTACGGCTCCCTGCTCTGGGATTTGGGGAGAACGGCCCATATTCCTGCCTGTCCTGTCAAGGACAACGTTATGGTTAGAAGGGTCACGGGATGTGGATTTTGTCGGAATTTGTTCACCAGCCATCATGAATACTTGGTATCGCTCTGACTTTCCTTCCAATGTTTGTGGCATCATCCATTACCCAGCTTCCCTCAGGATTATTTCCCGAGGACCTTTCAGAGGTTTTATTGCAGCGTCTGCCTTAGGCAGACGCAGCCAAATCTCCATCGCCCCAGACCACGATACCTCCTAGTAAATCAATCGATCTAGGTGAGTCACCTTGCAGTGATAGCCTTAAGCTTAGCAGAACACATAGCAGGCTTAGGTACAGGATAAAGAAGGTCTTTAATATGCAAGTTCATTGTCCAGAGGGAACTGAAGGAGACATTTAAGGCTATGGTTTAAAGACCGATTTTGAAGAGACTAATGAGAAGTCATTTTAAAAGGTGCTCGAAATCCCCCCAACAGTTCCAAACCACTTCAAACAAACCTGTTTCTAACTGAGGTACAATGGACATTTCAAGACAGGTATTTCTAACCTTGCTGCTGTACTATTCTCCTCACCCCTTGTGTGTACTGGGTGCCATCATTCCCCTTAACACTTGGGATACTTGAAGCGAACCAAGCCTGGCATTCCTACCACGATCACTCACTTGAACACTAAACGGCCCCAGCACTCAGAAAGGGACTGGGGCAAAGACAATTCACATCTAGAAACGTTACAGTAATGAACCTTTCTTTGCATCCCCAAATAAAGACTCAGGCTCAAATCCTCAACTGGACTAGACTAAGGAAGCGATATCAATTTCCACTGGCCCAGAATGCTTGTAATCAAATACATCCATTTATTATCTGTGACAAGGTTGGAGACGTTAGGCAAATTACTTTATTATTCTGTAAAAAATACCAGCTTGTCATTAATATTAGCCTGTGTCTTTAAAATCAGAGACATAAGCAGCTTCTTCATCTTACTACATCACACTATAATCCGAAGTGCCCTATAAGGAGCTGTAATATTTAAGGTCTTTTAGCTGGTACCTCTACATCCTGATTATCCTTTAGAAATTAAATGCTTTCAATATACATTTGTAAGAGAGACTAACAATCTCCTGCCACTTGAAGGATGAAGATGGTACATGATGGCTGGGTGCCTTTTTTTTTTTCTGTTGTTTTGATGCTGCCAGGCAGGCTGATGACTTTATATTCTGCGTCCATGGCTCAATGACCCACAAATCTCCTTTGATATGCCAGGCAGCAGAGAGAACCAAGCTGAACGGATCAGGAGAAAAGTGAAAACGCTTCAGCAAGGGGCCCCCGATGAAGCCATCATGTGACAGGAATCCTAAGACTCTGTTACGGAGGGGAGAGGCGAGGGGGAGAGAGAGAGAGAGAGAGAAAGAGGGAAAAAAAGGGAACAGGGCATTGTGGTGGCACAAGCTGATAGAGACGTCAGAGACGCTTCAGTAATCTCACGACGCTTTGGCCCAGTGTGGGGGCAAACGAGGCCCGTATCCAGCACGGCGTGACGGGTAGGACCACCCCGAAAAAGCTGCGAGGGGGCAGGCAGTTGGACAAATCAAAGCAGAAGAAAGTAATTTTCGATAAATTAAAGAAATCTCCATGGAAATTAGCATGAAACATTTTCTAATCTCCCGCTTTTCACTGCCGACAAGGGTCACTGGTTTAACTTCTCTCTCTTATTTTATTATTCCCCAGCCACATTCCTCTGCTTTTTTATATCCTTCAATTTTTACTACCTCTTTTTCTTCCAGTCTATCATTTTCAGCCTTTCTTAGAGCAGCTTCTTAACCCTTTTAGGACTTCTCCCACTAAATATTCTGGAGAATTAACTGATCCATAAGAGTTTAAAGGACGTACTCCAAAGCCTTTTCTAACTATCTGCGGTATTTTGTCTACCAAGGATGCCGTCATCTTCACTGTGATCAAAGTCAAATATTCCCTTCACAGTAAAACCTGAAAACCATCGCTTTCCACAATCTCCCTTAAGAGTGCTGACGCGGCTAAATACCAGCTGCAAATGCACTGCTAGAGGTAACATTGCTAAGTCACGGCATTATGACTTTTTAATTTTCAACTTTAACACAAGAAATCTTTTCTTCTTCCTGCCATTCTGGTTTTGATAACAAAAGAATGTCAGATTAGCACCTCTTCTTCCTCACCTTTGCTCCAGGAGGTCACATTTGGAAGTCTGTTTTAAATTAAGATGGATTAGAAATATTAAACACTGACAATTTAAAAAAAAAAAAAAAAGGCAATAGCAATGAGGTTGTCTGGTAAAAAGATATTGCTACCGCACACACGAGGGATATTGAGAGAAAGAGATACCTGCCTTCTGAATACTGTAATTTTGTACTTGTAGACAAAAAAAAAAATTTGAAAAAAAAGTCAAAACAATGATCTGTGATCCATGAGTTATGTTATGGAGGCAGACTATGTGAACAAAATCATCCTGATTAGAATGATGATTTTCACATAGAATATTAGTCCAACTTAATTTCTGATATAATTGCAATTCTTATATCTATCATTTTTGGATATCCTGATATCTATAATCTCTGATATAAGTGCAATCCTACACCACCGATACAAGGTTTGGGTCAAACTTCACTTTTTAAATATTTATGTACTGTATAGAACCTGTATGCCATATAATAAACCCAGTTTTGTAGTTTCCAAAGAATACAGACTTCTAAGATCTCCTTCAGTAGATTCACTTTCTACAGACATCAAAATATACTGGTGTGTGAAGACGTAAATCTTTATTTAACGATAAATAGCAATGGCAAACTTAATTAAGTCTTGGGCTTTTTTTTTTCCTGACACTTGTAGATGCTATTGAATCTGAGGGTGGATCTCCACAAGTTTCATAGTAGGTCGCAGAAGTATGTTCCCTGAAATGGTTGCTATAAAAAAGTGGTCCAAATATGTCATTTGCTATCACTTAAGAAAGGAGCTCTATGTAGAATGATAACTGGTACAGTTTCTATCAGTTTTACTACTTGCACGAGCAGTGTGCTACATGTCTCTCATTTTCTTGAACAAGACAGATGCCTCTGGTGTGAAAAAATACAGATGTTGGAGTATGCAGCAGACAACTATGGTTTATCAAAAATACACTACTGGCACTGACTGATGTCAGACTGAATCATTCAGCATCCTAGTGAGAGCGAGTGAATTATTGGGTCTTAGTCATCTGTGGTTTATGTTTAAAAAGTAATACGTCATCTTGTTTCTTCTTTACAGGGGTTGGAAACTATTGAGCAGACAGCAATGCCTGGGGCTATAGGTAAGAAGCTGAACAGAACCCAGAAGTGAAGGTGCATGACAAGGGATATAGGCATGGACAAGTATCCATGCTTTTTCCGAAAGAAATGTCAATGAAGGGCAAACAAAAATCAGCATTAGAAAGATTGCATTGAAAGGGGGTGCGGGAGTGGAAGAGCCTATGCTTTCTCCATAAAAACATTTCCATGTTTAATCTCAACAAAATATACACAACTTAATTTTTTGCTTAAATAGACGCATAGTTTAACAAACAGACTCTTAATTTATGCAGTGCTTATCATGTTTTAGACGATGTTTAAACAACACTACACACAAACACTTGCACACAAGCACAGACAAGGCTGGATTATTAGTCAAGAAGAATTCACCCGTACACAGAAATTATTTTTAGTCAACCATTTAGTTTGAGGACTAAAGTGTCAGGCACGATGCACTCTCACTTGAGTTTGTTAAAGGGGTCTTTACATATTTTTTCAGTCCTTTAGTCACAGCACTAGAAGTTTCTGGAGTAGATATAAACAAAGATCAATTTTATCAACCTGTTCCGAGACAGCTCCCTGCTATCCGACATGAAACGACAGTGGTTGTTTTAAACGGCACAAGTTTAAGCCGCTTTAGCAAATAATTCTATCAAGGTACTATTTCAGGGAGGAAAAGAAGGATTAGACTTTTTCTTTAAAGAGCAAAATGGCTTGAACAACTTTGGAGTGATGTCTCTTGCAAACATCAGGCCAGTCCTGACGCTCTTATTTCTACGAGCGGAGGTGAAGTGAAGTTTGGTGAGTCACCGGAGCTCCTCCGCCCCCGTGAAGGTTTGCAGGCTGCATCAGTATATTACACGGGATGACTACGATCTGCTCACACCTTTCGCACAAAGGCTGAAATGAGAACTAGGATGTGTGACTCATTAGCAGTCCCAGAGATGGAGCACATTGCCCGAGAGTCAGGCTTACACCATTATTGCCAAGTGCCTGTGATTACCCCTCCAGGATCTTGAGAAAGGTGTCAGTTAGACCATAACAAGCCCTGCCTTTATCATGCGCACTTTTTTCAGAATTTTCCCATCAAGAAATACAATTTCAGAGTTAATGTTAGTTAGCCAGTTATGGGAAGTCAGGCTGTCATTCAAAATTCATGTGCTACATTTTCTTCTGAATTATCTTCCTCCATGAACTTGTGATTAGGTAAACAGCATAATGCACAGAGGAGAAAGTATATTAATCTGACTATTGCTTCTTCTCTCCCATTAATAGTAGATTTAAGTTGCCAGAATCCATAAATGCAACAGCTTCCTTTAAAAGCAGTAAAAGAATTTTCCTGTACAAATGGAGACTTTCAGGAGATCATTATTGGGAAACGGACATTATATTCTGCACAGAAATAGGTCTCCTCTGGACTTCAACACATACCAACTACAAAATGTGAAGTCAAGTCATTTAGTATTTATTCCAGCAGAAATGGCTTACCTCTTAATTGAGGAGCTTTAGTCAGGGGAAGCAAAAAAAAAAAACAACAAAAAAACATACCATCTTCCAGCACTTTCACCAAAGAAGTGTTCTTGCTACACACATTGCAGCGGTGCCTGAGACCACAGGATCTTTATCCACTGTAATGTCTAATCCTACAAAGTCTTAAGTTCAAAAGGACAGTAACATACAGGCACTCAAGAGATGACACTTGTTGCCGCCCCATGGATCAAATCCAATTATATGATAAATGTAGCCCAGAACTCAAGTGTAGTGAACATCTGCAAATTCAGGACCTGTTTTGGCAAACTCTGTGCAAAGAAAAAGCATCACTACGAATAAAAGCCAATGTCAGGGGCCCTTCTTGCCCTCTACTTGGGCATTGAACCTTAGCCCATAAGGGAAGAAGATTAAGAGAAAGTAAAATGCATAGTTTGAAGAGATAACTCATTAAACCAGTCTGGAGGCAGTTGACTGTTATGCACATCTAGGAAAGATTTTTTTTTTTTTTTAATTTCTTTTTAGGGGCTTCAGGAATAACAGAAAAAATGGCAAATTTTGTGAAATACATGTTTTTTCATACAGGTCAGTATCCCTGAAGCAAACTTTTAAAAAGTTCACCTTAAAGTTAACAAAATTTTTAAAAGTTTATGGAGGCTTTCAAGAAAGAACTGCTTTTGAAAGCAGGTGAGGAACATAGCTCTTTGGTTTACTTTTGCTTTACCAGAGTTTAGGTAAGAATTTAGACCATAAAGTAAATTCTGCAGCGTTTATGTGCAGTTTCAAGATGCATTTTGCCAGTGGCAAAACTTGTCCACAAATGGAAAAATTACAAAAAAGTTCAACCTACCAAAACACAAAAAAGTATTTTTTTTTTCCTCTAATTCAACAGGATTTGAATCATAAATTTATCTTGCACCTAGAATGTCTCATCACCTATGATTTGATAATGAAAGAGGAAACTGAAAAGTTATTCCTATATTAGAGGACACATTTATATAAATGTCTTCTCTTAAGCCCAGATTTGGAGAAGTCACTTCAAGTGGCATTGTCTCCAGTAGACAAGGGGACAGTTTTACAGCAGGAAAAGAATTGTCTAGAAGTAGTGATTGCCCTTAATACTGCGATGCTTTCACCCCTTGAGACTCACTATTCAATGACTGGAAAGAAAGTCTTGCCATCAAATGGTTTTAAAATTTCATCTATTATTATCTTCCGGGGGACAAATATATTACAGACCAAACAAATACCGAAATTGTGCAATTTCTATTTGAGGATGCATTATTTGTCCATTCAACTATATATATTTCCCATTTTTCATTGACACTGGCAACAGAACATGAGCAGAAAAGGTTTTTCCATGTGGATGAGAACAGGTTGCATATGGAAGTTCATTTTGACTTTGCTCTGGCTAGCTCGAGCTAGAGCTAGGCAGGGCTTTCAGTCTGCCTCATCTCTTCTCATTTTAATCACTCGAACAGCATTACCCAAGTCCTTCGTCACCTTCTCTTGATAGCATTTTACCTAGACTCAGCTGGTAAGGTTTTCTAGTTTATAGGGATTACCACAGGAACATAAGGGACGCAGTGGTTGGTGTGCAAGAGGGAGAGCATGAAAATATCAATGTGAAAATGACTGGATTAGTCCATTTTCCTTGGCACACAAAACCACTGCATGTGTAACTCAGATGCGTGATTAGGGAAAAGTGTAAAAATGAAGAGCTGACATCCTTCTGTTTGAACAGAAGGTTTCTGCATGACAATAGAAACCAACTTTCTGCAGGGAAAAGTAGCAAAGTTACTCAAGGAGAGGCAGGAGTAGGAACTCGGAACGTCTGACTCATTCTTGACTTGTACAGGATAATAGCACGGCCAGAGGTACTAGCTTACAACTACGAGTGGGAGAACAAGAGCTGAGGAAGGGATGCACATACTTCAAAGCAGACCTCAGTTAAGTGGGATGAGAATCACTAGTTTCCTCCACATATCTTTGAAAGGATTTTTCATAAGAGAGGGATTTTTCTCAACTGACTATTGCAACAGTGTGATTCTCTGTAGTTACATGAGTGTTAATCAGCACTAATTCCACTAAGTGGTAGTTTTAAACTAGTCCATAACTGGTATGAGCAAAGTAGACCCTATCTGTAAATACAGCCAAGCACTGAATGCACATGTAGATATTTAAACTATAATTATATTCCTTATTCCACTGGCAGAAAAATGCATTACTGTGGTGAAAGGTTGCTTAGACTTTTCTTTCCTGTTCTGACATATTACAAAGAAATTTAACATTCACATTCAAAATACCCAAAAAACACCACCGTTTTCTTAACCAGAGGGCACTCAGGTACAGTCAATTGGCAAATACGCTCCAGAGACACTTGCATGATAGGAGAAAATCCGTATGAAATCAGTCTTTGAACTGTACATTTATCTGCTTGTTAATCATTGCCATATTAAGTTATTCTTTCACAGTACTCATTTTCAACATAGGATGGGAACAGTGTTACAAACACCTAAGGAAAAAGCATGGAAATAAAGGGCTATTCTCACTATTCTAACTAGCATCATGATGCTGTTCACAGCTACAGAAGATACTCACCTAGCTGGTTACCACAGGGGCTGTCCAAAGCTGAGCAGAGCAACCTCTGTTGTGCAAAAATGCTCTTGCTGAAAAACTATCTACAGAGTGTGGTGTCTCCCACTCTTTGGAAAGCTGAGCCTTCCTGGGGAAAACAAAACCGGTGGTGTCCCTTCACATCACAGGATGGTGTGGGAACACTCCAGCTCTGTTTTCAGTGCCCCACAGAGGAGACATTCCACATTTCTGGGTAGCCTTATGACAGAGAAACCTGCTTGTAGTCCTTTGCTTTGGTACTTTCCCTTCCTCTAGGGTCAAATTTTCCAGGTCACTCTTAACATGGCCTTTCTCTCCACCTCTTTTGTCTCCAATATACATTTTATCATTAGCAATCTATTTGCCACTGTCTTCACTGAAGCCACAGCTTCGATACAGGGAGGGGGGTCTACTCATCTGAGGTTGCAGGGTCCACTTTATATTTCTAGAAGCGGCATGAGGAGGAACGGTAGTGACAGACCACTGGCTTGGGCCCCAGGCTGTGTCTCTACCTTCAAATCTCCCATTGCTTCCAGACTTGCCTATTAGTTACACCAAAGCCTCCAGCCCTCTGAAGTCTTTGAGCTGGCAGAAACGTGGCTGGCTCTGGGCTTCCCTGTTAGCAGCGAGCAACACCACTCTCTAGGGCAAAACTAATGGGGGAGCTCAGAGCAAGCGTGAATTTCAAGATGAGCAGCAGCTGGGCTCTGCTGACAACTTGCCACCTGATCTCCCACCACGGGAGAAGCTGGAGGGCACGGGAAAGAGGAAGCTGGGGGCAGGTTTGGAGGGGAGATTGATGTGATCCGATTTGAACCTGAAAAACGGCCAGTTTGGTTCAGACAAGGAGGGTGAAGGGAGGTTTTAATGTATACTAGCCCAAAAATGGCCTGTTTAGATAACATATACTACAAGTTAAGAAGTAATTCAGCCTGGCTAATAGCTTTAGGGATGTATTTGAGAATCAAGCATACATCACACAAGACTGTTTTCTTGTCAGAAGGAGCTACAGCGATTCTGTACGGGGAGTCAGTGTCTGTTCCTCCCTTTTTGCCACACAGCCATGCACTGCACATTCCATCGGATTCTCAACCTTACAAGAAAAAGCAGGAGCAAAATGCTGAGGATCAGCGTGAAAAATTACTCCTGAATTTCTTTGTAGAACAAAAAAAAACAAACAACAATCTGCAAACCTGTCTTTCCTTAACTGGAAGACACGTGAATTGTTGTTCCCATGAAGAAAAAACACGGTTGGAGGCTCATGGATCAGCACATTGTGACAATGCCACAAGTTTAACTGGAACCAGACAGCTGGGCCCTAGGACCAGAATTTCATACTCTGCCACCTCCATGTACCAAGAAGTACAGCACAGAGAGATTCCTCAAGGAATGGGTACACAAGGACTCTAAGAGGTAAGGGTTAGACGCTGCCTAATAGAAGGTGCATAAGCCACCCTTCAGACCCGAAGAAAATTAGATTAGAGAGATCCAGGTCTGCGAGGGTCATTTGATTACTTCAAAACTTGCCAGCGACTTTTCTCTCTTTCATTTTTACTAGGTTTCCATGACTTTTGACATTTTTACCACGACAAAATTACAGTCATGACATGCACATCCAGCAGGCACGCAGGTCAGGATGTATCTTTGTGGATCTACAGTATCTGTTTGACACTCATGTGCCTCTGTTCTCCAAACAATCAGGGATGATTTTCTGCCACAAGGAACAGCTGCTAAATCTCCCCTTTGCCTTCACCTCTCCTCAAACGAAACAACACAACACACCTTTGCTTTCGCCTCTTGCCCTTACTCGAGTAGTTCAATGCTTTTTCCTGCTCAACGTACAGCTTTTCTCTCTAGCTGTAATAACAGGGTGGTTCGGTTTTATCTCTTTTATGCACGACATGCACAGAAAATTGCAGGAATAAGGAATATCCCCCGGAGTTGGAAGACAATAGCCTAGCTCAAACACCCAATCTCCCAACTTCAGCATCCTCTACAGACGCCTGATGCACTTTCCCCTGCTGGTTCAACATTTCCAAGCGGGCTATCTGAACGCAACAGAAGACGACTACTCACCTCCCCATATAGGATTTATTTTTATGACTGATTATGGACGTGTGGTTTTACAATCTGTAGCGGCTGGGGTGCAGGGACAGCGAGGAACAGGAGCGTGCTGGTGTGTGTCATCAAGCATTGCACACTGCTCTTGCTCTCCTCTAGGCAACAGGAGGAAAAGCGCAAGGTCACTCACGAGGAAAATTCCCCTTTTAGGTTTGAATTTGTAAGAATGGAGGTTGTACAGGGGTAGGAAATTAATTCCCCATTGGAGCTGCAGGGCTGCACGGTGCTGGGCAGACCTCAGCCCAGAATGCAAATCTGACTTTCCATTGAAATCGGAGCTGGAAGTGCGGGAAAGTAGGACAGCACGCTGCAGTCTGTGGTCCTCTCACCTCTGCCCCACATGAGCCTTGGCATACACACATTTTTTCAATCTACAACCAATTCTGCTACTACAGTAAGAAGGCTCAGGTATCCAAGATACCTGTGGATTATTTGTTCGGTTGTACATATACATGATATATTGCTTTAAATACTCTACCTAGCCATGGTGCCAACAAATGGGGGAAAGTAATTAAAACCACTTAATTTTGTTCCACAAAACACGAATAATAACAGAAGTTTTTACAGACAGCTGCAAGAATGAGTGGGGTTCATTGTTCCTACTAACTCACAGTGCACTTAACTCCTTAAAAGGAACTGACAGAGCACTGCAAGAGATAGAGAGGTGACTTTCATCTTGACAAGAAATATCTCCATACACAGACTGTCAAAAACTAATAGGAAGAATAAAATAAAAGAACTGGAATAGGACCGATCTTTGGAGGGTGGGGAGGGGACCATCTTCACTTGAAAGAAACGATTTTCACTTTTGACTTCTATTCTTTGTTTGACTTGCATTCTGCCCGGTTTCTCACCAGGACAAAAATCACTGGAAATGCGATATACACCTTGAATCTAACACCACAAGGTTGTGAGTTGTTCAACACAACGATTGAAGAGGTGACAAGTGTCACCCTGGGCCTTTACAGGCCAAGTCATAAGCCCCAATCAACTTCAGCCCGACCACAGAAGCATGGCAGGCACTGGCTGCAATAGCCCCGTCGTGCTCAACACTGCTGGAATGACATCAGAATAAGATGCTTTTTTCTGCAACTCAGAACATCCAGATGATGTGGATCAAACACCCTCATTCTGGTCTGTTTGGGATCAAACACATCCCCATTTTGGTCCGTTAGGAACTCACAGAACAGGAAGGTTACGTGTCTTGTCACATGGGTGGCAGACCTGAATTTTGAACGTAGAGACTTAAGTCCCACTCTCACCACCCTAAGACTACAATCCTCCTTCTTCACCTGCAATTCAGCAATAAACAAATTAAAACTAATTAAAAAAAAACATAGATACGAATTAGTTTTGAAGATAACTGAGGAAATAATACATCTGGTCTCGGGCAATGCTAACCAGTATAATTAAATCAACTACAATATAGATATTTTGGCTACTTAAACCGTGGGGGATGTCAAGGGGAAGGCAAGGGGGTGCCAAGAAAATCATGTTCTTCTACGCAGAGATAGGACATTTCTGCTCTAACACCAGATTTTCTATCATCTGAACAACTCGACGTGTGATTTGCCTCTGGATTTCTGAGGCAATACTGAGCGCTGCAACCTGGGAAGATGTTAAGCAATGACAGCCAGTGTGCTATTTTTATTTTCAGAATGGTTTTGCTACATTCACACATTATATCTTTGGATGAATCCAATCTAATTTTAAATCTATTGGACTGCTGTAGGATCTGAAAGAGCTGATCCTGTAGGATTTGAAAGTGAGTCTTTGAACAGAGATCTCAAGAGATAAATGGCAAATACATTAACTTTGCCACCTCATTTTCTTTAGCTTACAACTTAATTGTATTTTTCGTAGACCTCAGCAATCATGTTTTAATTAGGTCCCTTCATCTGATTTGATAACTTGTTTTGCATCTTTCTTACCTTAGCCTACCACTCCACCCAGCTAAACAGATAATATTATGATCTGGTACTTATTTCTAACATTTAC
Source organism: Baryphthengus martii (assembly GCA_013396935.1). Classification (NCBI taxonomy): domain Eukaryota; kingdom Metazoa; phylum Chordata; class Aves; order Coraciiformes; family Momotidae; genus Baryphthengus; species Baryphthengus martii. The sequence continues at coordinate 273,855 of VWZK01002010.1, read as the reverse complement.
TTTGGATGAATAAGGTACCACAGGAACTTTTGACTTCCCTAAAGCAAGGAACAGAATTACCAAAATTACATCTACATATTGGCAGCCAATACTAAAATAACCCCCTACCTATGCCATGTACGCAAGACAAACATGAAAAAGGGATTTTAGCTGAAGATAACCATCTAGACAACCCGGTCTTACAGATAGTTGCTGTTTCTCTTAAGTGATCCCACATAGAAGGCCAGCAGGTGCCACATTTCAAATCATATGAAATTACAAGTTAGCAAGCAGTCTCTCCCCATGGGCTCAAATACTACTTCTTAAAGGCTCAAAATAGGACAGACTGGAGGGGAATTTTATACTCTCCGACAGGGAATTTCTTTTGTTCGGTTCTGATGACCTCTGTGATCTTTTCTCTCCTCAGAATGTCCCCAGAAATCTTTATAAGTGAAGACATATTTATTAAATCTGCAGCTCCTTTTCTTCTGGAATACTATATTCAATATGTACTTCAGCACTGGAAAGAACCAACAACTCCATGAAACACTCATTCTGTTTATTGAGAATGTACTGATCCTAAATAGCCTAAAATTTTCAATCTCTCTCTCACATACTCATACCAAAGGTTAAAATAAAGTTCTAGTCACTATAATAGTCTGTGGATTGGTTCCAAAACCTGTTTAATTTAAAATACTTTCATAATCTTGAAACTCAGCTTTTTTTTTTTTTTTTCTTATAATGTTAATAACCTTCTAAAGTTACTTCCTTTGTGATTTGAATTCAATTTCAAACAATATATTCCAATTCTTTGCATTAGGTTCTATTTCTTTACACTACCTATTCTTCAGTTCTTTTTTGTCCCTGATAAACCACATTCTAGAATAATCCTGCAAGACTATGGCAATATTTTAGATTTCACATAATAGACCTCAATTTTTGTTTCAGGCAAAGTGTAATTTTGTCTCAATCAGCAGTCAGTAGCCACATTGCCAATTAGACTGAAGTACACTTTACAATAAAATGTGCAAAATCATTGGGGAAAAAAATATACAACCGAGAGAGTCTCAACTGTGGGTAAAATAAATATAATTGATGCATCCTTCAGTCTGCAGCATTGATTATTATTTATTATAAACTCTTCAAAACAGGATGATTTGATGTCAACATGTTATTTTAGGAAGTGCACAATTGAAGAAAGCATTATTTGCATGGATTGATTCATAAAATATGTTTACTGGGAAGAGATGTGCACTTTTACTTGAAATGGTTCTGAATAATAAAGAGAAGTCAAGACAATCTTGAAGCATTATAGCTGAAAAGAATATCAAAGTTTTTAAATAAGCTTCAATTAGGAGAATAGTTTTTGTACAAAGCCAGAATCTACTTTTTTTTTTTTTTTTCCCCTTTTGTGCAGTCTGTCTAGCTAAACTTAAGAAAACAGTCAAAGTAAATCCAGGGTCACTGTTATCCTGTGTCCTACTGAATTTGGAAACTCCTCTCCAATAGCAAAGACCAGTCTTATCTCCTCCCATTGATCTTTCCAAAGAGAATACCACCATCCTTTGCCGAGATGTACGGGATGAGAAGGAAGTCATAAAGAAAATCAATGAGTCTAAACATTCTCAAAGTATTGTAACTCACCTCTACTTTGCTACGGTTATGTGGGTGCCCAAGAACGAGGGGGATTTAAATGCATCTGCACTTTTTTTTCATTTCATGTTATTTGTAGCCCTATTGCTGCAGCAATAAAAAAAGAAAGCCACTTGAACTCATGTGAGACTTGGAAATATTTACACATGTATATATATTCAGATACATACACACACTTTTAAAAAAAATTCACAATTCTCACATTACATTGTAAAAAAGCAGGACCAAACATCACTCACTTATTATATTGCTAATGCGACTCAATGTTTGCAAAAAGACTTTCATCGGAACGTCCTGAAATTCATTTATAAGATTAATTACTGTTATAATCTATGACCCTACAAACCTGTCACTGTCCAGATGGCTCAAAAGAAATCAAACACATGAAAAGACACCAACCTAAATCAGTTCAATACCACAACGGACAGCTAGCACAAAACAAACAGACCCAAATCAGTACAAAGCAGGTGAAGTGGGCGCTAAATCCACGCTGGGAGAGCAGCAAAGCCCATCAGGCAAAGCAGTGGACCAGGAGGATTCACGCTAACTTGCACAAACTCCTGTCACCTCACCTGCTACTTTAAAACTTTGCTCTTCTTTCTAGCGACCAGGCTTCGAGATTGTCTTGGCTCTTTTGGCACTCGAGTTGGGTTGTTTGGTGGTTCGTTTGTTGTTTTTTTTTTAAGTGAGTGTTTTCCATTCTGGTTTTAACTAAATGACTCCGTGCAACAAACCTGATTTCTTCCACCAAAAATCATTTCATACAAAAATCAGCCCAAATTAGTTAGGAAAAAAATGCTCAGATGCAATGGTGGGCAGGATGAGACAGACAGATTGCTAAATCCAGCTGTTAGTCCTTTCTTTGATATAAATACCCATAATGTCTTCCTAACTCAATAAAGAAGGGAAGATTGTAATATTAAAGTTTATTCCTGGAAGAACCAAACTTTTCTATGGTTTTGTTATCTTCTTAAAACTTTGGTACACTGGGTTTTGTGCATAGAAAATACTGGATTTCACCTCTAGAGTCTGTTGTTTGAGCTGGTGTAGGTTGTTTTTTTTTAAAAAAGAAGTGTTAGTTTTTACTACAGCCACAGTCCCTGAATAGTTCAGCCTACTTCATACAACTAAGAGAACATTTTGTTGATCAGTAAAGCATCAGAAAATGACCCTGTCTGATTGAAGAGTTTTAGCACACTATCAGGTCATGCTTTTCTCCGCTGGTATGTAGGGGGTCCTCTTTGCTAACACTGGGGCTGAAGTGAGTCCCAGCAGAGCTGGGATCTCTGTTACTATGCAGATCCACCAGCAATTTACCCTTTGACAGGCAGGCAGCACCACAGAGGAGGGTGCCTGTCGCTTGGAGAAAAGAGCCAAGCTGGTCCATGGCCTGTGCAAGGGAAGGTTTATTCCTTCCCCTGCTCCCTGCAGAGTTCCCTCACATCAAGCCTCTACATTCGGGCTAGGCGTGGAGGAAAGGATTTGCCCCTGAATGCCTTCACAACTTCATTTAGAGCATTACGAATCACTACTGTTCAGAGACAGGCTGCAACCATTTATATTCCGTGCAAGCCCACCAGCATCTACTCCCCTCCACTGGGAAAACAAACCCAGATCGGAGAGGTGTGCAGGGTATCCCTGATTTTCACAACAGGGTTAAGAGGACACAAGACGAGCAGATGTTCAGGTGCTTTTTACCCTGTTGGATCTTGAGCTGCAGAATGAAATCCCAGGATTTGTGGTCTCACCAGGTACTGCAGAACTGGTGTTTCCAGAAGTTGGCTTGCGAGTAGCGCAACGCACGATTGCTTCTACAGACTAATGATGGGAGATACAGGCACATATTGTCACCGGGGTTTTGAGATCCAGTTCTGAGCTCACCCTGTACTGGAGGCACAGGACAGCTGACGTACATTTGGCAACCACAGCTTAAGCACACTAGGTATCTAAAACAAAACACTTTTGTCCAGTGTTGAGCGCTTAGTGTAAAAAGAAAACTGTATCCCTGACCACCCCCTTTTATTTTCCCAATAAAACTTTCTTAATGGTAAAATGCAAGACTGGAACATATTAACTTCAAAGACACATAACGGCAACCGTTCCTTGATCTTGAATTCCATGAAATTTCAGGTCATTGTGGGGAAGCCAACAACCAGTTTAGTTAAATGCTTAATGACATAAAAACAGTGATTGATTGCCATAAAAATGGCTCCTAGGGATTACAAAAATGAGAAGACTCACAGAAGTTATTCGGCGTTCCCAGCTAAATAGAAGAAATATTTGGCCATAAAGCTAAGTCCCTGTCAGCCAGACAGGGAACAGAGAAATGTATGTATTTGCAGAAAGAAAAATAAGATAATGTTAAAGTTAAAAGTTACGTTTCGTTTCTTTCATTGAACTGACAAATACATTACGAGTGGATATTACATAGAAAATAATGCAATTATTATTGCAATTCTAAGCAATGTAAACAGCACAGAAAGAAAAATAAGGTGATGTTCAAGTAGTTAAGTTAAAAGTAAGTTTCTTTTTTTCCCTACTAAGTTCACAAATATATTACGGGTGGATATTATATAGAAAATAATGCAGTTGTTATTGCAATTTTAATCAATGGAAGCAACACAGAAAGAAAAATAAGGTAACGTTAAAGTAAGTTGAAAATAAGTTAAAAGTAAGTTTCATTTCTTTCATTGAGTTTACAAATATATTATGGGTGGATATTGTAGAGAAAATAATGCAATTGTTACTACAATTTTAAGCAATGGAAACAGCACAGAATGGTATAAATGACAAAAAAATATATATTTTTTCTCCGCTCGATTAAAAGCAAAACAAAACTACTGCAGGACCTTAGAAACACTTGGCGATTTAAGTCAGGAGAGATTAAGGAGGGTTCTGGAGGGACACGTCATTTAACCGGGCGATGTAAGGAAAGGAGAGGCATCCAGCGGGCTGTGCTGAGCCAACAAAAAAATTCCCAATCGCCCTAAACGGGGGTCTTTTGTCTTTTAATTTTAGGCAGGGCTGGAGCGGGGCCGGGGGGGGGGGCGTGTGAGGCTGCCCGGCTCCTGCAGCTCCCTCGGCCCCAGACAGATGGCGGTGCAGCCAAAGTAGAGGCCGCCGCTTCCCGCCGCCGCAGTTCCCGCCGTTCCCGCCGGGGCTCACTCCTATTAGCCACTTGTAAATTAACCTGTCAATTTATCAATCAACACCATCTCGATTCTTTCCCCCCTCTCCTCCTCCTCCTCCCCTGTCCCGCCGCCCAGCATCGCGGTGAATTTGCCTCGTAAATAACCGGCAGCCCCATGTTTGTTAGTATTGTGAATGAGTTTATTATCACTTTGATGACTGCTATGAATCACAAATGCTGCCGAGGGGCTGATAAGGGGGAAGGAAAAAAAAAAAGAAAAAAGAAAAAGAAGGAAAAAAAAAAAGTCCATGCAGACATTTAACGCAGTTGAAACTATTTGGGAGATAACAGATCGAGTTACGGTGATAGGAAATCATTTCAACGGCGGGAGAAATGGCGAAAAATTGTAGGGTTGGATAAAACTCTTCCAAGTACAAAATATGAAATAAAGGGGAAGCGGAGTGCGGCTAAAGCTCAGAGGTATCCTCACTGCTCCACTGCTGGGATACTTCAGCTTGTTCCCTAGAATTTCTCAGGCACTGCGCAATTTTTTTTATGCCCTATTTGTGAATGTCAGAAGGGAAGAAATGCCCTCTGAGATGCAACAAGTATTTTAGTTATTTATTTTGGCCAGTTTTAACACTACGCGGATCTGTAAGTAATTGAAACTGTGAAAAAGCTGAAGGAATTCAAAGAAAAATAAAAAATTCTTTTAAAAGAAAGTTAAAGGGAAGAGGAATTTGAATATAATAGCATAAAAAATGCTAAATTAGTAAAATTATCATGTGTTTATTGCAAAATTTTGTTTCCTCTGATGAAAGTCTCAATGTTTGCTCAAGTGGCTTAACTTTAGATTGAAAAAAAATGTAACAAATTAATGTGGTTTGGCTCTTTGTATTTAGCATTGAAATCGTATTTAATATTCCATCAAAACAATAATACAGGAAGTACAACAGTTTTTTCAGAAGTCCTTTGAGAAATCAGGATTTGGTGGTGTATTTGCTCCCGAAGCCAAATGAAATAACTAAATAAAAGCTAAATAAATTATAAACTGCATGCTAAAAAAAAAAGCAGATGTTTGGCTATTTTTAAATACAATCAGCCTTCTTCCAGGTGTAAAAAACAGTCTACATTTGGCTGAAACACATTCAAAATCTTAAAGTATGCAGAGCTTTATTTATAAAATATTTTTTTAAAAAATCAAAAAGAGGTCAAATCATATATATGTCTTGTCACTGCAATTTTTGAGATATTCCAATGGAAGTAAATGGTAAAGTTGAGTTAAAATCTGAACAGCGGTTTATGTACAGAATTAAAAATCATGGGTCTTACAAAGCAGCCAACACACATTCCTACCCTTCTCCCTGATGGTATCTTTTTTGGTGTATTTATCCCTTACCATGATTTTCCCACATTCTAATTCTTAGAACACATCTAAAAAGTTAGAAATCATCACTAAACATTTTAATACTTTCAGGCTGATTTACTATAGAAAATATTACCTAAATCCCACATTACTTTAAAATTACAGAGGAATGAATAGACTCATTTTATTAGATTCCTTTTGCTACTACCTTTCAAATTCCACCTAAGACACAGACCACATTCTGACCTCAGATCCTACATAAGTTAAAAATCCTTACAGAATCCGAGCTGTACTTATAATTTAAAACCAAATAACCTAGTTCAAACCAAGGTGCGCACGTAAAACTACAAGCCGGGAATTGTTATGCCTGTGGTAGAACAAAACTTAAAAGACAAAGCCAAAATAAAATTCGCACAAATATTTTCTAGGGTTTTATATAGCCTTACTAAAAATCTAAAAAACTGTTTCTGGAACAAATGGCAAGCAACACACATGCCCACAGAGAAACAGTTGTCATACAGCAAAATCTCTGGCTCAATTAAAGTAGAGGAACAGGGTGTATACTCAACATTGTTATGCCCAGTATATCATTGGTGGAAAAGTAATGGAAAATGAAATTATTTGTTAGAATGCAATTTAGGGAATCTGATAGGTTGTCTATTTTATTCAATTTATAATTAAGATAGTGTTTAAATTTGAAATGAATTCTATATATGCATGTTCAATAGGCTATAGCACAACAATAAGAATGGAATCACATCTCATTTTATCATAAATTGTGTAATAAGCGATAAGGTAAAAACTAGGGCTAAAATCCTTCCAGCAAAAATGAAAGAGAGCGACCTCAATTGCCCTAATTCATTCTGCCTTTTTTTTTTTTTTTAAAAAAAAAAAAAAACTCTTCATTTTCCCTCTGTTCACATTATTAGCTTACACATGAGTGCATTATTAGAAAATAACAAAGCCAAACAGGGAAACTTGGAAGAAGCAGGAGATAGGATCCCCTCTACAGCTGAAAGGTATTCTCATTTCATTTGTTAGGAGTTGCAAAAATAGTTTTATTGCCAGGGAAGGACAATGACCTTTCTCTTTCAACAAGCTTGGTGGTTGGTCTTTTGATGGAAAAAACTAGGGGATACAACATCTGGTAATTTGTGTTACTGAGCTTAGCTGAGGTCTTAACGATGTAAGCAGATTATTCCTGAAGAAGAACAAAAAAAATTCCGGAAGACTCAATGAACTATTTAAAGTTATTAGCTGGTGCATTCTGGCACTTCAACACTCTTTTCGGATTCCTTTTCCTTTTAGACATTTGCCTTCTGATCAGATTGTTCTAAAAAAAGAGCTCCACCACCTTCCAGCCTCACCACGCTTTTCTGGTGGTCCACGCATGTTCTGTCATGCATGCCAAGTTCCCCTTTTTTTCTCTCCGCTGCAAGGAAGACAATTATTTTCCTGATTAAATTTTCCCCTGCAGAACATTAAGAGCTCATACCACCCCTCCCGAGCTGCTGCATAGGTCAGGAAGGCTGAACACCACCAAGAGCAGCGGTCGAGCTCAGATTAAGAGAATAAAAAAAGAAGAAAAATTGACAGATGGAGAATGAAGGAAAAGATAAATTACGTGTACTCTTCACCAGGAATTTTACGCTGAAAACAAATATTCCAAGGAAAACACCCTTCCCCCTGCCTTAAATAGCTTTGCACAATTTTAGCTGTTATTCCCCTGCTCTCGATAGTCCTTCCAAACATTTTAATTGCCAACAGTGTAGTATTTTAAAAGATCTGCTGAGTCTGACTGTTCCTTCTACAGGCAATAGACCACTATTTCCTAATGTACACACATAAGACAATGGTCTGAGTTTAAATTACAGACCTGTAGTTTACTGCCTGGAAAACCAAAGTCATTGTTGAATGGCACAAATGACCAAGCTTCTAAGAGAACCAACATCTATTGGATCCAAAAATGGAGCAAAATCTCAGACCAAGTTTAAGCTGAAGTCTAGTAACGGCCAGGATACCTCCTCAGGAAGATATTTTTATTTTTTAGTTCATTTTTAAATAAAGTTTAGTAGGTAAACTCTGAGCTTGAAAGGTGAAACAAGAATTACAGTAAGTGGGAGAAGGTTTCAACCAAAATTCAAGAAGTTTTCTATATTAAAAACCCCTCTATGCTGTGGACTTCAAGCGTGTAAAGGAATGCAGACCCACAAATCCTCCCTCCTCACAAGCATCCTTTGGCCTTTTTTAATACTTAGTCGCCACATCTTTCAAACTCGTATTTCCACGGCCTCATAGGAACTTTTCAACAAACTTCTCCAGAAATAGTCAGTCTTCAACTACTGTGACCTGGAGCACTTGTATTGGGTATTATGGGTTAATGAAATGCCAAACATTTCATTTACATTCATCTAGAGCTGACCATTCTACGAAAGGGCACGATATTCTGGTGTACTGAGCTTTAACATAATTTAAAGGACTTTCCAAGAATTTGCCAATGGTTTCTTTAAAATGGTAAGTTCTCACAGCACTACTCATTTCCATAAAATTAGAACGTATATGCTGTATTTGTCCACTTTTACATTAAACCCCCTACTTGTTTCCCAGTAGAACAAATACTGAATTTACGGTGTTTATTTTAGGGCATTATCGAATCTCTGGAGCTGTTGTTTTGGTAAATTATAGTTTTTAAAGTCCTGTGCTCATAATTAAGAGCCACCTGATGCTAGGGAGTTTTCTAGGCCAAAAAGTCCCAGCAGGGACCTTTGGCCACACAAAAATTGGAGGAATCCTTTTTTTTGTTACATATTTTTTATATATATATATATATATATATATGGAAATTAACACTTCAAGAGTTTCAGCATTTGACTTTCAATAAATGTTATGGTCATGGTATGGCCTGCTATAAACTGTAGTAAATCAACCAATACAACTTCAGCATCCTGAATCTTTATTTTTCCTCTGTAGATTCAAGTTAAAATTTTAAAGTAATGTAGACTTCTCCAACCAAGCTCTCTGCAGCAGGCATTTGCCATTTTCACTGGAGAGTACCGAAAAAAAATAAAATCCATTTAACTCCTGGATACAGAAATAGCTTCTATTTCTTTCCTTTTTGTAAATATAAATGATGTGATTCCATATAAAATATGTATGTTTGCTTGTAATGTTTGACAGTTTTGCTGGCAAAGCAATTACTACTCCAAAGCACATTTTTAATTGGAAATTTTTAATTGACACCTTACCTTCATTCTATACCCCAAGCCAGTTATCTTTGGTCCAGATACCAACAACAGCGCATCATATGCCAATGGCCCCTAATACCACGACACACTGATCCAAAAGATACGATTTTGCAAATCCTGGCCCAGCTCAAAAGGTTTATCAGTGAAAGGAACCTTCACGGTCTTGCCAGCGTTTCAGATGCACTATTTACACCAATGAATTAGTACTTCCTGTTTAGGTTATTGGCACTGAGGTCTTTGAAGATAAGAACCTGTAGCACGTTTCAGGTGTCTCACGTAATCGGGAGCACTGAGGTTCTGAAGGACACAGAACTTTTGTGCCTTTCCGAGTTTTTCGGTGCACCTTTGGGGAACTTGCCTCTCAGCTACTCGGTTAAGACCAGTGAGCACCACCCTTCATTACACACAGAAGTAACAAGAAGAAACTGCTAGAATGTTGAGTTTACTGGCAAGATTTCGTGCCTGTTTCTTAAAGAAAGAAGACAAAAATCAAAGTACACAATGCATGGTACACACTGTATGCGGCATGTGCTTCGCTTCAAGAGCCAACCCGAAGGAGGAGACAATTTAAGAGTTGCAAAGACACATACAGCATGCTCTGTCATCGCCAGTTGCCACTTAGTAAAGTGATTCCTGTTTTTCTAACACCTGCTTCTTTGCAAGAGTGCTTTATTCCCCATTGTTTACTTTATAGAAGCAGAGGATCCAAAAGTGTGGAATATTTTAATACACGACAGGAAGTTTTACACTGAAGTTTTTCCTCTTCCGACAGAGAGCAGAAGCCCTAAACCTTTATTATCACACAGCATCATACCGAACAAAATCAGCAGACTGCCATGCGTTCATTGTCAACCTGCAGAAAAACATACCCTTGGACAGAAAGCTCCCAGACTAAGAACAACATCGGGAGATCTCAGAGGAAACACGACAGATGTGGGTTTGGAATCTGGGATACAGAAGAAAAGCTCTTAGCCTTAGTGGAACAACACAGAGCGATCTTAGAGGAGAGGTAGCCTTCAGGTAGCTGCTTATTCCCTTCATCTTAGAAGTGCTTGTTATGTTAAAAAGAAAATCATTGGAGGCACTGGTTTGGCATCACAGAAGACAAGCAATCCATCTGCCTCTCTGCAGATACTGAACTACCCAGGGGATTCTCTTTGGTTAGATTGTGCAATGGTCTTGTAGGGCAGCTTTCTTTTTACAGCATGGCACAAAACCGACCAGCCTTGTGGATGTGATCAGACTCAAAGTATTAAAGCCAAATTTTGCATTTATTCGCACTCTGGGCAATACAATGAAAGAGCAAAGAGGACTTCAAAAGGTTCTGTAGTAGACATATAGACCATTTTTTTTGTAAATGAAACTGGTGGAAGTACAGAATGGAAAATTAGACTTTGTGGTTCTAAAATTCAAGCAGAATGAGGTTTTTAGGGCCAAGTTCTCGAGAAGGAAGTCAAACAGTAATGCCGTTAAGATGCACGTATGGTCATTACAGCTTCAAAAGTGGGTACTTGTACTCACTCCGCACTTGCAAATACATCATGTTTACATGTGACCACGCTCATTTTTCTAGGCTAACCCAAGCTCTTCAGAATTCACATTTCCATATGAAGCTGCCAGCTTTAGTCGCTGACACAGATGCGTCAAGAAAAGGCAACGAATAAACTGTTTCGCCCAGGTCCGATACACGCACATGCTACAAACATGCACAGAAAGCAGAAACCAACTAGCCTGCCTCTTGGAACAAGGTGTGCTCTTGCTGAGCCTCTACTGGAATGGGGCAGAAAACAGCAGTTGGTGGCATAACACCAAAAGACCAGGGAAAGACCTGTAAGAGAAGCTGAGTATGGTTCTGGGAAGTGACAGATGTCAGGGCATGTCATTATGGCATACGCAGAAGCATCTTCCTACTCATGCACTTCCATTTATTTCAAGAGGACCACAATCAGAGCAAAGTAGCACTCAGCACAAACTCACAAAATCTAACAGCAAAAAAAACCCAAACTTTAGACATTTGGTGCTAAAAAAAGTCTTATATTGTGAGGTTTACAATAAGAAAACAGACAGAGGTATATCAGAAGAGGGGCGGGGGGAAGGGCTTTTAACAGGCTACTTGAAAATATGTTTCAAAGCAAACGAGCCCTATAACCCCCCCAAACACTCCTGCCAAGATTGATCCCGCATGGGAACGCAGAACAAGGGATTTAGCCTTATGAAGCCAAAGCGGTATTATCACAATTACACTTCAGGCATCTAATTGGTACAGCAGTGATGGCTTTGGAGATGGATGGGGAGAGAGCAACTCGCTTATGGTGACATTCAAAACACAAGCCTGTGACATATTTTGGAAACAGACCAACGCTATGAAAGATCCCAAATTTACTGCTGCGATATCATCATCAGGTCTTCATCATGAAACATCTCTCTAAAATTGGATAGAATTTCCACCTACCCCTCCGCCCTGATCTGTTAAAAACCATGAGATGAAGTGAGTTATGTCCCATTAATCTTTCTCATAGAAGAATCAGACAGATGGGCTGGATGAAGCGGAGGTGAATGAAGAGAAGCACCTGCTATTTTCAGGGAGTTGAGGGAAATTGGTAAGAAAAAAAAAAATCACGAGTGGGCGGAGAGGGAACAGTATTGCTCTATTACTGGATACCTTCTGAAAAAATGACTGATGGGCCTTATGCATCTAGGATAATACGCGCTCACATTTCCCAGTGAGGGGAAAAAAAAACAAACAAACATCTCAAAAAACAAGGATGGCACTACAGGTCATGAGTCAGAGAGGCTGATGAGCTGTCAGAAAAAATTACATAGCAGTGTGAAATATATAGGAAAATGTCTAATTGCTGTAAAGAGTATGATGAAAAGGAGTGATGAATGTGTGTTCCTACAGCAAAGGAAAATAATGCTGAGAAGTCAGCCCTGCTCAGAAAAAAAATCACATTATGTGTCCTCTGATTTGCACCTTGAGAATGGAAGAGGCTTTTGTAAGAGAGATCCTGGAGAAGTTTCTCAATGATTTTTGTTTTGGTTTGGTTTTTTTGACAAAACTCAGTATTTTCCTTGCAAATGCTAGAAGAAACTAAACATAGCTTGTATTCAAAAAAAACCAAACAAAAAATAGAACCTTTTACACATTTTCTTCTGTCATGCCCTTTGAACAGGAAACTTTGAAGGCTTATGCCGAAAGCCAAGCAAGAACTTCCTGGAGTCCTCCATTGTGCCAGATGAAAGGAACCACCAAGTTTTACAAAGAAATGAACCTAGCAGATATATAGCTTGTCAGAAAAGTAAAAGTAATAACTACATGACCAGTTTCAACAGACATTTTTGGTCATTCATGAGCTACAAGTGTAGCTCTTCCTGACAAAGCAGGACACACATTCAGAAAAGCGTAGTGTGGACTTGAGTAGGTGGAGGTCAGCAGACTCTATGGATATTAACAGCTCTACCCCCACCCAGAATACCTGATGGCCTTGTTCTACTGGAAGATTCCTATTGATTAAGTTTACTAAGTTAGTCATTTCATTTACTTAGTTCTTTTGTAGCGCAATACTCCGACAAGTAAGTAGGATGAAGGGGCTTGTTTCTGTTCATTTCTCCTGAATAAAAATCAGCCTGCCTTTAAACATCTGATAATATATCTACTACAGCTATCTGAAGACCACCACACTTGAAAATAATCTCTCCAAACCCAATCAAAAAGCAAGAGTGACTAGACTTTTTAAACGTATATTGGGGGGAATGCAGTTCTAAAAAGGCTCTGGATACATTTTATGGCTTCACAATTTTGAGATCATTCTATCTTATAGTAAGTAGTTCATTCATGTAAACCTAAACTGAGTACATAATAATACTCTTAAATCCATTTCTAAGAATTTACTCGTCTTTCGGAGTACTGTATTTAGTCAAGTTTACACTGCATCTGTCTATGTAATGTTGTTTTTCTTTAAATTCTGCTAAAAGGTGTTAATTAGAACTGAGTGATTAGTTCATAGCGAACAGTTTAAGCAATTAATGCTACCCCTTTTCTGACCCATGAATTGTCTCTATGCAAAGAGCAATTTTCTTGAACTTGTTATTCAGAAAAAAAATACTAAAATGATTTCTTAGATCTGCAACTCCTTAGTAATCAGTCAGCTGCATTTAATAGTCTGAGTGCGAGATGTACCGGTTATTCATGATTTGACACTATGTCATAAGATGTTATTTCTATTCCATCATAGGTCAGAGAGACACTTTTAGAATCAGGTTTCCTACTATGCACACAATCTCTTGAATAAACCAGCTTTGATATTTTTTGCAAATATTCTCAAGCATTAGCTTGAATTTCTTTCACAATTAAGTGAACTAGTTTGCTGGGATTTCTCCCTGGTACGAATATGAAAGTGAGCAGTGAGAGTCCACAAATCAAGAACTTTTGAGAATCAGAGGGAGGTTTTCTGCTGAGTTCTACAAAGGCCAAACTGGATCATAAACCCAACGAATTATAAATACTCAAACAACAGCAGAGAACGCCTGCAACACTTGCCTTGCTGTCCCATCCACAGTTATGTCCATTCACTTTTGGCTGAGCTCAAACACTAACCAACCCTTCCCAGAGGCTTTACCATGAGGAAGGCACATATAGTTTCAACACGATTCTACGCAGCCGAGACTCAGGCTAATACCGTTTCTTTTTTATTTATTTTTAATAATCCATTTCTCTTCAAGGTGACCTCCTCTCTCGCTTTAAGGGAGTATCTGCATGTCTCTTCCTTAATATGTAAGAAAAATAGCTGCAACTTTGAAAATCATCACACCACTGCTGTATTTTTTTTTTTTATTACTTCACCTAATGAAAAGAAGAAAATACCTCGGCAGAACAATAGTGGCACTGAGACAACCTGAGGTCCATAAGTACCAATGAAGCCTGTGTGCCGGTATCTTCCCCGGCCACGCTTGAAATTTGCTTCAACGTTTGTACACAGCCGTACGTGAAAGAACATAAGGAAAACAGCATCTTTCCTGTAACAAAATCATCGTAACATGAAGTAGAGGTTTATGGCATACCTTTGACTGTGGCCAGTAGCTGTCTGTTAACAGCAAGCAACCCAGTGAACTGGGATTTTTAAGACCGCATTGGCCCTGCAAGGAGGACTCTTTCATTCCCCGTACTTTGTCACTCGCCATAGAGCTGGCTGACATAATGGACTTTTACAAGGAGCTCAGAAGCAATTGGCAATTAAGTGGTTTGAAGGGGTGCTTTTGGGCTGCCGTGAAAGGCTTCAGGTGTGAAACGCTTGTTTTCAAGAGCACTAAGCAAAATGTATAGTTGCTTTCAGGGGCCCCCTTGTCCTTCTGAAGGAAGGGGGAGAGCTGGGGGAAGCAAGGACACTCAAGAGCAATTTGCTATTCAGCGCCTGAATGCTGTGTGCTTTTTCTCTCCCCCCCTCCCCATCCTTGCGTGGCTGGTAAGGAGGGCAGATTGCGATGGCACAAACAGCTTTCGGCACAATGGCAGATCAAGAGAGAGGCAGGGAAAATGAGGCAGGGAGAGAATGGGAGCCTGAATGAAGTAAGGATGGTTTGATTGTTAATTGTGGGTAAATGTGTTGCAAGAGTGAAAAGGGTTCATGGACTACTTTAAAACTATACCCAAGCAATAAGTACAGAGTGTGGGGAAATAAGGAGATGTTCCTGACCCTTTTAAGAGCTATAGTAGTGCATCTGGCCCACTTGAAAAGTAAATTGAGAACTGTTAAAAAGATAGGCAAATACATTTGTGTGCATTATATACTTCCATTTCTAAAGGAACCCTGACCAGCAAATGCACTGGGATGGCACACGCGCAATATTCTTTTCTCCAAGGATTACTTCACCCATAGGACAAAACCAAACCAAGCTGAAACGTGAACATGCCCCAATAGACAAATATTTAAAATACAGATTTTTAAAGGTGAATCAAAAATGCTTCTATTCTAGGACAAAATATATTTGTTCTAAGGCTAGCACAAGGGTAAAGAAAACTTCAAACGGAACTAAGGGAACAACATCCTTCATGAAGACTGTTTCATGTCACTTTTCCTTGTATGACCTTTACTTCTAACATATTGATTTTTTCCTAACCCAGCCTTGCTTTGCAGAAAAAAAAGGGGTATTGAGTCTTTGAGCTGCTTACATATCACTATTGTACATGCATTCTTAAAGGTGAAGGATCCCCTTTCAGAAGATGACTATCTGACTGACAATATGATTAGAATTGTCTGAGGACTTTTCCTTTTAAATGTAGTGAGCCACCTATATCGGTTTGGAGCGAGGGGAGGGGATGTGAAAGAGCTCGGATGGCGCTAAGTTGAGGAAGCATTTGCACAAGAGATGTGCTCAGTTATGGCCTTTTGTGTTTTGGCAAGGAAGGTGAGGTGGCGGGGGAAAAACAGAAACGTGTCTCTTGGACCCCGGCAACAAAACTTTGTCTCTCAATCTGCAGACTTCCTTAGATGTCTGTTAAAAGGTTTCACCCTGTTACCTCTGCGACATCCCAAACAGGCCCACAATCTCAACACAACCTACATCAGAGCAACCCAAAGAGTCCTTTTACATCCTTGCAAACGGACAATAAGAAGCATTCTGAAATTAAGAGTAGAGCTGCCATCTATTTAAATAGGAGAAAAGCGGTTCCCAATTAAAACCGCTCTACCAAAATAGCATTTCTTTTACAAAATTAGGCTACATCTGTATTGACCCTTAAACCATGATATTCCTTTCTCACACTTCTGTGAATCAGAAGCAACACCGACTCATTCACCCAGCGAGCCCTTGCCAAGCCAGCACAAAGAGAAGGAAGATCACGCCTCTTGTCAGCCTTTCCTTTACTCGTCGTGAGAGAAATGTCATTTTTGCTTGCAAGAAAACCCAGCAAATTCTAACAGCAAAATAGAGAAACTTTGATTCCTGCTTGCCTGCGTTGAAAATGTATGTGCACAAACCCTCAAAAGTTTAGGAGCGGGGCCATCGCTCAGATGTCAGCAGGAATCTTTCCACTGGTTTCAGTAGAAGCTACAGTGTGTGTGTCAATTTTTTTTCACTCACAGTATCAAGTAAGAGTGCTCAAAAAGTGCGCACACAAGGGGCTGCGCTTAGCAACCTGCAGATGCAAGTGCAAGCCAAGTCACAGCACCTTTGGAACCGGGACTTTTCAGATGCAAATAGACTCAAGACTGGACTGGTTTTACCAGCTGTGGGCTTCAATGCACTCAACCCCCCACCCAGGAGTGAGAATGGCACAGAAAGCTGTAAACCAACTGGTGCTCAGCTGCAAGTGTGTTGTGCTTGAGCAGACTGTTGCATAAACAAAAGAATTTATTCACCGCGTGATGGACATGAATTTATGCATGTAACCTCTGGCTCACGGAGATGAATCCAGCTCCTTTGGCTGTTGTTTTGTGCATCACTATTTAAACTTTCAAAACCTGAAACGCACACAGGTAACATGGAGAGTTAGAAGGAAAATTAAAAAAATACGTAAGGAGAAAAAAAAAGTCCAAGAAATCAAAGCATCTCGTTGCAGTTAAAATCTTCTGTGTTTCAGTTAATGTTTCATTTTGGAGAAATAATTAAGGGAGAATCAGAGAAAGTTTTTAAATTCAAATAAAGTGTGAGGAAAAGTGGTAAAATGAGAGAAAAATGTTTCAGCACATCCCACCGTGGATGCAGCTACACCGACATTTTTGAATGAAAATTTTTAATTACCTGTAAAAATATGACATTTTATTTTGGCACAGCAGAGCACTTCCTCCACAATAGACAGTAGCTCATTTACCCAAAAAAAAAAAAAAACCCTCAAAATGAAAATTTTTACTAAAGTTCTTGTAGAAGAAAATGCAAAATTGATACCTGTACAGCACCTACTGACCACATTCAAGTATTCAACTGAATCAGTGTTAATTACAAGAGGGAGGGGATTTAGTCCCCAGCTACTGAGCTGTGGCACAAGTGGGCCCTGCTTACTTACAGCTTAACCAGGGGAAGGTAACAGGGCACACGAACCTTCCACCGACTGCTTTGTACACCACCAAGCACACTCCAAATGGCACAGAAAAGCACGTGCTGCCCGCAGCTGTTTTTCAACCTGTGGGCCAGATAGATTGAAGGTTCCCCAACCAGATTATGCTCCAACTCCAGCAGAGTTGTCAGACTTTCTACTGCTCTTATTCTTCTGATTCTTTCCCACCAGCACAATATGGGCATGCTGGAGCGTCTCTCATCTCAGAAAGAAAACATACACACTCAAGCCCACTCCTGTCTCTCCAATCACTGCTTCCTCTCATTTTCATTGTACAAGCTGTTTATAGCTGCTGTCAGCTTCCCTTCCATTTTGGCCTAAACTGTTCCTAATCTAATTTCTGCCCGTTACACTCAATTGACGCAGTTCTCACCAGAGTCTCCGCTGACCTCTTCTTAGCCAAACCTCCAACCATACCCTTCTCATTATGCCAGGGTCTTTTAGACACAGTTTTCCATGATGCTCTTCATTAAAGTTTGCTATTCTTTGACTGTTGTAACACTGACCTTTCATGCTCTCCTCTCACCTTCTCGCTGATCCTGACACTGCTCAGCTTTCTGTGAAGGTTTTGCCTTCACAGTTGGACCCGCTTTTCTCTTCCTACCCTCATCGCTGGGCCGCTTCAGCTGAGAAATTCAATTACCATCTTTATACCGATGACTCATCGTTCTCTATTTACTCCAGATGTGCCTCCTGTCCAAGTTCAATCTCTTTGCAGCATTTCCGCACAGAAATTCACACTGAGCTTGAGTTGGTTTTTAACGGAGCAACAAGTGTCCTCCTCGACTCTCCCAACGCTACCGCTTGTTTAGTCACCAAGGAGATCACCACTACCCTGCCTATTCCTCAGAGCTACAACCCAGCCCTTATCTTTGAAGACAACCTCGCCCTAAGTACTTGTCAAAAATACAGCCTTGTGTGCTTCAGCTGAAATCATTGTCATCTTGCATCCTGAGTAACGAAGCGTCTTTCTCCTCAGCTTTGACAAACGCAACCTTGCCTCGCACGTATCCTTTCAAAATATTTCCACAAAGATGACTTTTCCTAGCCCATTGCTTTGACCGTATCACCTCTCTCTCTGTATCTCTCCTGCCAAACTGCAACAAACATAAGCTACTTGTCTTCACTTCCAAGGCCCTGCAGAGATCATACCTATACTACAAATCACCTCTTCTTCTCCACCAGGATGCTGAACCTCATCTCCAAGGAGCCAATCACGCCAGCTTCCATTGCACACTTATTTTTCAAACAACCGCCGTTCCACTGTCACACGTTCTGCCCTTCACTCTTGGGAGAAAACATCTATAGAGACTCCACATTATATGTCCAAATCCTTCTTAAATTTTTCCTTTTCTTTCCCTGAGGTCAGTAAAAGCCCTGAGAACTGCTGCTAGGATAAGACCACTGCCAAACATGCTAACCGGTACTAAGCTATTCATTCTAAACCCTTTTTGTGTGCAGGTATCACCTCCTCTACAACAAGTTGTAAGCTCTTTGGGGTACGGATTGTCTTTTTGATTTGTGTTTGCACAGTGTGTAGCACAACAGAGTCTTGACCCTTACCATATTCTATGGAAACAGGGGAAAAAAAAAAAGTGGCAAATAGGATGTCACAGAAAGGGTTAATCAGTTTACATCAATTAGTTAGTAACCAGATACCTTTCTGGGACAAATTACTAGCTAATTAGATTGTTGACATGATGTCATGTTTCCATCTTGCACTTTACTTAAGACCATTGTAGTGTCCTGCTGAAAAACCATGTGGGTGGAGGCCCTGTAAAATTCATCTTCTCTCCCTCCCCAGTTCTGAAATTTATTATGTTTTTCCTTTTCAATTCTACATCTTCCACGAAAACTGACCTATCAAAGAATTTTCTAATTTAGGTGATTATAAAATATCAATAATATTCATGCAAATTAATTTTCTACTAGTTCTATTCTGAATTTGTCTTTTAGGCTTATGGCCTCTTTCAGATTGTGATTGCACAACTACATTCTGTTCTTTCTAGGGGTTTGGAGCTTTGTTTTGATTGGAGGGGGAGTTTGGTTTGTTTGAGGGTTTTTTTAAAGTCAAGAAGAATTCTTCTGATTTGCTCCCACCAACTTCTACAGTTATTAATCCAAAAAGCTCAGCAGAAATAAATACAATTACCCACTTGAGGACAAACATGTTACTTCAGAATGATAAACTTTTTGATGTACGGTATTTTCTCACTGGTGTTAATTCAATAATTACAAGCAACCTCTAATAATAATACATCCAGTAATTAGCAATGAATTGAATAATTATCAACAGTAGTTAGCAGAGAAAAATACTCTACAATGAAGTTTCAGCATGGAGAGTCAAGTGTTATTTCAAAATATGCCAGTATTCAAGAAAAGAGTGGACTGTATTGGCATACCCACAAGTACCAGACAGGCACATGCTCATCACTTCTCATTCACTAGTATTAAAAACAATGGAAGTACTGAAAATATTATACTACTAAACAATTAAGAATTTAAACTCTGGCACCCTAAGGTCCTCTTTCACCACAGGGTTTTCAAATGAGTTACTAATGCTGCCTTTTTTTCTTAATCACCGAAACAAAACGAAGGAAAGATAATAGAGATTTCTTGTTTGTCTCTATTTTCAGATATTTAGGGGTTTTTTTCCTCCAGGGAATGTTTATATAAATAGTGCTATTTTATTGCAAGCTTGGTTTATTTGGTGGCACATCTCCAAATGCTCTCCGAGGGCTCAGGTGTCCAAATCCCACTGGAGAGAGGACACCAGTGGCACACCAGTGAGTTTCAGCACGCGGGCTGCTCTGCGGTAACTGCCCACAAACGCTCCAGGGTCCATGCAAAAGCAGAGAAATTCTAGTTGGAGTGATTTCAGGAAATGTGGCCTAACCTGACTGAAATATTCAGCATTTACCCCAGACTACCTTGGAGCCACGGATCAGCTGATGATGCAGCTTTTTCTGCAGTTCAGCACTAAATATATTTTTTCCTTAAAAAAAAAAAAAAAAATGATCACATTAAGTCAAATTATCCTACTGTTTCAACAGTATCTTCTATAAAACCATTTAAGTACCAGTTTAAAACCTAACACCAAGCAGTTATTTCTGCTGTTACCATCTGTTGCATATAAGCCCTGTTAGACTTGTGCAAAGAATTTACGTACAGTCTGTCCAAAAGTGAAAAGGGCAAGACAAAAAAAAAAATATCTGGAATTCTATATCACCCCAGAGATCTTAAAATTGGCTTGTTCTGGCTGCATTCAACTGGAACTATCAGCAATTTTTCAGGAAAATCTCATTTCATTACATTCCCCAAAGGTTATTTGACATACTCTCTTCTGGTCAGAACAAATGGTGAAAAAAGTGGGGTTTTTTACAAGGATTTCTGCAGCCTTCTTGTTTTTATTTTGACTCTCAGCAAAAGTCAAATATTTGTGCTAATTCTTCAGAGTCAAGCAGATAAAATTAAGAGGGTGTCAGGTACAACAATCAATATTATAACCACACTAATCTTAAATGCTTGGATATTGAAGTGATGAGCTGATATAGAGCATCCAGCACTTACAACGCAGTTCTACCTTAGCCACAATTTCCACCCTACCATGTTAAGAATGACAGGTTAATGAACATATAGGAAGAAATTCCTTGCCCTGAATAAACTTTATCCAGGTAGAAATGCTAGACAAGAGGAAAGGCACAGAGATGACAAACTGCTTCTCTAAAGGCAGACAGCAGATAGAAGTCAGACCATGAACAGAACTGAAACATCTGCTTCTGCCTTTTTTTTTGTTTATTAATTCCTACTGTCTCTTTATAAATAGGACTTAACACATCCTCAAATACATTAGGTTAAATTCATGACTTGCTGAAGTGTTTTCAGAGAGAAGTTACTGTACTTGGCAGGTAATATTTCAAAAGTAATCCTCATCTGTACTTCATTTCATTAATAAGTTATCCAAAGACTTGTATTTGTAAACAAGGATGTCTGAATATACACTTAGATGCTTCTTATAGCAACCATGTTAAATAAAACGCATCTCAGTTTAAGTGGACTACTTCAGAAAATAAAAATTTAAAAAGAAAAATCACTCTTTTGCTCAAGAACTGAATACCAGCATGGACAGACAGTTCTTTAAACTGTTTTTCTATTAAGGAAAAGGTTCAGACTATAGTGGTACTCTGTACTCCAATATCAAAAATTATGGGCTTTAATTGAATATAGTTGCCTACAGAAGTTCTTATCAGTGGACTACTGAAGAATTGGGGATTCAAAACGCAGGGTAAACCTACGATAAAGTCTCAGTGACAAAATTGAGCCCTAAAGCAACATCTCATTTTCTCGAAGTAGGAGCTGCAGGCAGTTCAACAGTACTAATCATATTTAAAAAAAAAAAAAGAATTTATGGCATCAGAATTAATGTCCAAATTGCTGATTCAGACCCTGACCAAGGTCTTCTGATTTCATTTCACTAGCAGCTCTATTTTTGTGGGAGACGCAAGGAGGAAGAGAGGGCTACTAGTTTTGCCGGTGCAACGCCACAGCACTTAGAGCAACTGCAGTACAGCTTCAAAAGGGCTACAAAGCTGCCGCTTCGCAGCAGTGTCCCATTCTTAATTAACATTTTTGGAAACACTGCAATTCAGCTGTACGGCCATTCCATCTCAATTGATAGCTGACTGGAAGTGGTTTTCACAGCTGGGCTGCCGATCCAATGCCCAGGGCGGCTGCAATATCCCTAATTTTGCAGCACTGTTTACAGCCGTAATTAATATTTCTGGAACTCCTGTGTGGCAGCTCGGTGGCCGTGCTCTCGCACTTGATAGCCGCTTGGATACTGTGTTAGAAGCGAGCTCTGAACACGGTGCCCGCACCAGCCCAAAGACCTGATCCTGCCACAAGTCACGGTTTCGACATTTCCTGCAGATCGCTTCCAGAATATCACTCTTACTTTACAGTTAATGTCTCATTTTAAAGGCTTGCCATTCTTAGCAAAGCCTTATCCATGAAGCAAAGATTTACGGATAAAATAAAGTCTCATCAGTGTCTATTATACTGCATTACAGTGACACGTTCCCAACCACCCGTGTCAGGAGATCCCAGTGCTCCTGTTGACTTGGGTGGAACCAGAGCTAGTTTCTCAGCAGCGTGGTGTACGGACCCTTGGCACCTCAGCTTCTAGAAGAGAAGTTTTGAAAGTCCCTGTGACTCCTAGCTAACAGCCTACAGCGTAAACATGTCTGTACACATATAAAGGATGTATTATCAGTTCATTTAGAAAAGTGAGAGTTGCTTTCACACAAACGTATGTCTGAGAGAAGCGGCACAGGAGTTTAAAATGCTAAAAATACGTGATGATAATTTTGACCCTGGAATCCTTCTGCTGCATCATCTTATTGAGCATGGGACATGAGGCAGTGAGATTGTAAATTAAATGCACGTTTTTACATTCCTGCCAAAGAATTTGTATTTCTAAGGACTCTCATCACCCTATCGGACAAACTTGAAAAAACTTTGGGTTTGGTGATGCAATATGAAGCATAATGCTGATTAAACTAGAATAAGCTCAAAACAAAATCTGTGTAGGTGCTAATGCATGTCATATCTGAAAGCTATAAATTAATGCTTTTTACAGAAAGGCAAAACCGTTGGATTACTTCCCCCTAGTCTAAAGTTCAGAGATCATCATACACAGCTAACGAGTTAAGGGAAACCTCATAAAAGGCGGGAAAACAGAAGTCAGCTGTGGCTCAAGTTGTGCATTTCTCATTTGATGCTTTTGTTTCTTGTTCCCCCTCTACACAATTTACAAAGTATGTGTTTGACGACACAGATTCCCCACGTGCTCAATGCTTTTCCAGGCAAATTGCATCACGGATAAATTTGTTGTACGCACGTTCTGCTTTGTAACAAATATTCCTTCGCTTCCTTTCTATCTCTTGTCATATTAATCTTGTTCCCATGGAATGAGAAAGCGCCTGGGAGTGGAGTGGGGGATTGATTATTTGTTTGTTTTACTTCTAACCACCAACCGAAACCAACAGCATTAAAAGTGCCCAATGAGGGGAATGAGAGAAGATCACAAAGTCAGGCCACTAAACAAAACAAAAGTGTGTGTGTATGGGGGGGAGGGAGGAGATTAATCTTATTAGGATCGTATATCATGAGGTTGTCAGGTGTGAAAGCAAACGAATGGCCTCTGTTTATCTGAGCTAAACCGTGTGGTTCACCAAAAGACTCACTCCAAGCAGGTTTTGTTGTGGTTTTGTTTTTTTTACCCTTAATAAATTGGCTAAGTCGGTGCAGAATGTTGATAATGAAGTATGTGCAAGGGAGGTCTGAGCTCTTACCTTCCAGTGTTTAGATGCAACCAAGCTTTCCACTCCCCCCTCCTTTTTTATCACAGCTGATTCAGAAAGCCCTTTGGAAAGATGAAGTAGGTAGAAATCAAAATAAATGGATTCTATTAAAACCAGCAATGCATCAACTGCTTGATAAAGTGATTAATAAACAGCTTAGGATGGTGATTGATTAAACTCTTTAATCAAAGTGCTAAACTGACTTAATATGGATAGTTTCAACATGTTCAAAGTATACATTTTCTCAGCCAAGGGTTCAGAGTTGTTTATGTAACTTTTCTGAAGTGTTTCCCATAGGTCTAACCTGCAGATAGCTAAGACTGTGGAATGTGTAAGTATTATAAAGTGCCATATAGATCCCATCAGTCACTGAAAGTTTGGAAGCAAATTATTCTGTTTTCACTGGACAATATTTCTTACAGCATTTCAGGTGCAGCAATGGTTTATATTATAATAGCGCTTACGAAAGAGCACAGGATTAAAAAAAAAAAAATAAATCAGCTTTTTAACTATTCTATTGAGCACAAGAGAGCCAAAAAGGAATGAGTGAGGAAGAGCGACAAAGAGGATTACTTTGTGTGAAGGAAAGTTTACGTATTTACTGCAAGAGTGCGTATTTTATTGGCTTCGATATCTGATGTCATTTTTCACATAATCAGTCATCATCTGGGTTCATGAGCTTAATTCACTATTCCAGGATACGTAGGAGGGTCTGCAGTTCTGATACGCAGGCCTTCGTGTGCCCAGCATCACCACATCTCAAACTTTTTCTCATCGGATTACAGTAGCATATCAGCTGTCACTCAGAATTAGAAAATAAAAGTTTTGAAGCATGACCTGAATAAATCAAAAAAAAAAAAAAGGCTAAAAACAACCCTAAAACAACATGCCAAAACCAACTGAAGAAAACTAAAGTCTGTCTTGCTTTTCATGCCAGCATCGGGGGAGGGTGGGGAGGGAGGAATCCTGACTCACAAGCTTTCAAGGCTGTCTAATGGGTTTGAACATCGAGATCTAGAAAGTTTTAAAATCTCTGTTTATTTTTAGAATTAAAGAACTTTGAAGACTTTCCTCCTTGTTTTTTTTTGTTGTTGTTGTTTCCTTTTAACTAACTAGTGGCTATTAAAACCAAATCATAAATTGCCTTTTAAACTGGTTATTCCTCTCAGTAAAAACACGTGTAAAGAGAAATATAAAAGGAAGAGCACCCACTGTGCTTGCTTCAGTCGGAAGACTTGTCATAGCTCTGGAAGCCAGGCCTGTAATCTAAATGTCTGTAGCCTTGTAAAAAGTAATAAACGTTAGTATACTTTTAATGCACCATAACAATTTTTAAGCTCAAACTATCAATCACTATTACATAGAGCCCTCTTCCTGCACACACGCCAAAGTGTTTTAGGTAGCAATATAATTATCCTGTTATGAGCGTATATAAAACAAACACCCCGTATAAGACCTTGCAACAGCAAGGTGCTTCACATTCAGAATCCCTGGAGGAGGGGCAATTCTGCAAGAGAAAACTCATAATGTGTAATGGTCTGAGGGAATCTGCACAGGGCTTTTCAATAGTCTCGTCACTGTAAAATATATGGGACAAACAAATCACTTAAATAGCTTGGAAAGTGGCTGCGCAGTGTTTTATAAACAATCAATAAAGCTTTAAAATCAATATCTAGATGAACCACCAGCCATTGAGGGTTATTAAGCAGAGTGACTTTTCTATAGGAATATACAATTAGAACTGCTATTTGAGAACAGATTTAAGCTGATCTAGCTCCACCTCCTACTTCCACCACTGAAGTAAGCCAGATACCCAAACAAAAAGCACCATGCCATGCACACAGGGCGAGGTAACGGAGCAATTTCTTCCATACTACATTGTCACCTCAGCCCTGAACTATGAAGACTTTAAGCCGTTCTGTAGAGTCATAGATTCTAAAAGTATTAGGTACTTGCAGTTTCCCAGCTTTGCTTATAGTCTTTTTGTTCAGACCGCCAAAAGGATGGAACAGGAATTAAATTTATACAGAAGCTGTTGCTGTAATAGACAAATACTTAGGTTAATACGTAAAAGCTTCAGCAAATAAAATGAGGAACTTCATTACCCAGCAACAGCAATTCAGAAGAAATTTGCCCACAGATGAAAAACCAAATAAAAACACGAGTAAGATGGGATAAGGGGGATAGACCCTGACACTACAGAATGCAATTCCAAAATAGAAAAAGCTGGACTTTAGAACGGGATGTAGAATTGCCTCATGCAAAGCCATCAGCAGCATGGAAAGCATAGGAAAACAAAACAAAAAAAAAAAAAAA
>VWZK01002010.1:222045-247732 GCA_013396935.1 Baryphthengus martii | reverse complement strand
AAAAAAAAAAAAAAAAAAAAGATGGTTTGATAGGTATAATCAAAGGCCAGGATTCTCACAAGTACTATTTTTTACTTCTACATTGTACATGCCCAATATCCTTCACACTCTAGTATCTTGATGAGCTCTACCTAACTGACATAAACCATTAACAGTACCGCCCATCAACTGTAGTTTTATAAAAGAGACAAAATTAGGTAACTATATGCACAATTCTGATATACCTGGGACTCTCATCTGCCACTTCTTGCTACTATTTGTCTAAAATACAGACTTATTTTGAAATGTTATAATGCAATCAATACTGAGCAGCTGTAATTCCATAATGTTATTTCTTCTATGTCTAAATGTAATAAGGGCACCACCAGTCAGAGTTTTCCCTCCACTGACCTCTTTTAGAAATCTGTCTCATTTCAATTTGCATGTATTGCAAGATTGATTCCTTTTAATTCCTTGTGTTATGGCACATTTTGACAAGTAGGTGATACTCAGAGCACAACTTAAGACCTAGAGGGCCATGAAGAAAAGAAGATTCTTTCTCTCAATTCTTTTGTTACACTTATTCCTTCCGTATCTGTCCACCTCCAGTTAGTCAGTGTGGAATTTATAGTTACATGCACCCGTATCTGCAAAAACTCCTTTTCACTGAGTAAGGAGAAAGGGTCAGAGATACAGCAGTCTAAAGAGATTATGGGCATTCTCAGTCCCAGAGAGATTCCCCAGAACACTTTCTATGAGGATAGACTTGGGACCAGATTTGCAAACGACTGTACTGTGAACCCAGGTTACAGTCTGAATACTATCAATTATCATAACAATATGAAAACAACTGCTTAACTAGGAGGAATTTAATCAAACATCCTCAATTTATTCAACTAACTTGGGTCACATACAAATGAATACCTTGGGCAAAAATCACAAGCATTGGTATAGTACAGGAAAGCAACTGGTCCGGAAACATTTACAGAGCCATTCATAACAGCATCAGAAAGCAAAAGTCACCTTTGCCTGCAGCCTCCTGCAACACCAAAATATGTGGAGTCACACAGAACTTCCCCGTGAAATGCCTCCAGAACCAGCTGCAGCACCTTGCAGCTAGTAGTAACAGTTAGGGGGTTGTAACTTTTTACTTCTACAGTTGATTCAGGAGAGCTGAGAGTTTTAATCTTGGATTCATATAATTTTGAACACAGAAGAGTCTGTCCCCATTAAGTACTTTCTCTGTTCTTACTGGCTGCTGATGCCAGAGTCATATTGCAGCCTCCAACTTCAGCAAAATGTAATTTTTAGAATCTAAACCAAAGGACATGAAAGTCAGAAGGAACTCTTCCACCTCACAGACGTTGAATACACTGGAAAGACTTCATGTGGTCTTTGACTCTCGCAACACACTCACCATTCAGCAGCTTTAATTTCCTAGCACACTCGAAACTTTTATGTATGCCAGACTTTAGATATTTTGATCAATCCATCCCTACCTATACGTCCAAAGTTTTATCAGATCAGATTTTTTTCTGCTGCTATGTGAAAAAAAGGGAGACTTACCCTTTAACTTTCTAGAAAAGCAGATATTAATACAGACATCTAGGAGTCTGAATTCAGACACCAGTAAAGAAAGGAAGCATTTGCTTTCTGTCACCTCTAAACCACTCAGCATAAAGTTCAAAGAAGGACTTTATGCCATTGATTTTCCTTTCAAGAAAAACTAATGATCCCCATACAACCAAACTATGAATTCCCCTTTATAAATACATTGCATGAAGGAAACATAGGGAGACACTTTTTTTTTTTTTTAAAGGGGAAACAATATTTCTGCTTGTAGATGGTCAGGGCTAATGAGCAACACCATCTGCAAGGCTGGAATATTTTCACACTCCTTTCTATTATACAAAACAATAAACCCTCTCCAGCTGATTTCTCTCATTGTGGAATGCAAATTGCCTATAAAAGACCTCAGGGTGTGAGAAGACACTTATCAAACAGATATTACACATGCTCTCATACCAACTATGCTATCAACCGTGCAATTTTAAATATATTAAGGATAAAAAGGTATCAACAAACCTGGTTTTTGTGGTTATAATAATCACAGTCTGAAGTACCTCTGTTTATCAAGCCATTGCTTAGGATACTGATCTTTCTCACTTTAGGTCTAAGATAGCATCTGCTTCATACTAGGTGCAGAAGTAAATTTTCATTAGAAGAGCTGAAAACAATAACTAGTTTTTAATGTGTAAAAAGGAAGTATTTTCACCTTGGTGTAACAGATGTTATAACAAGAACTTTGAAAAGCCACATCTTATACAAAAGTTTTATTGTATAAAGGTAAATACACTATTAAAGAAATGGAGTTCATCAACATTTTGATGAAGAGTCACATCTCCAAAAATTACATTCAATGCTTGTAACTGAGTGGTGGCTCAAAGGAACTGGTTTCCACGAAGGAACTAATTTCTTGAGGTTAATAGCACAATTGCAAGACCTTCCCTACTCACGTAATTATGGAAGCCTGGTGCGAATCTTTAAGAAAATCAAAAAAAAAAGGGGGGTCTTCATGAAATAACAGGCTTAAAAGAACAAACCAGGTTAGTGACCAACTGTTCAAACACCATCAGTCACTAATTTCAGTATTATGAGTTAGTTTCATTTCAATTACTTTGCTTTTAAAAGCACAACAGTTAAAAGTCACAGAAAAGACTAACCATGGAGTTCTCCACAACCTGAAATTCAACTTCTTGTTCTTACGGGGAAGCAATTAAGATCCAATCATTTTTAATGCATCATAAATAATCTTCACACTTGCTGTTAAGTTAATTAATATAATCAGTAATGCCAAACGCATCAAAATGAAACTTATTTTGCAAACATGCAAAATGTTCTGCCTCATTGCCTCTCTATCAAAATTAAATGTCATTTTGCTAACAACTTTTGCAAAGTTTTAATTTCAATGCCTTTTGATCACAAATCTTACCAAAAAAAAAAATGATACAACTAACACAAAGTACAGTACTTGTTTTTTTTCCTCAGAGTGTCCAAGTGTTATGGAGACACTACTTGAGCACTCACAGCCTGATTCTGCAAAAAGTTCTGAGGTCAAGTTACTTATGTCCTTAAGTGTTTCATATCAAAGTATTGGGTATTATTCATTGACCTTCGCTGAATTGTCAGAAATTGCTTTTCTGTGAAATGGAAGTAGAGTAGGTGGGTAAACTGTTCATTACTATCAATGCATTCAAAAAAGGAAAATAATTATCTGTAAGAATTACAAGGAAAAAAACCTGTAACATGCAAACCTCACATTTGGAATGGAGAGTTCATCACTATTTTGATGACCACGGACCTGCACTCAGCTTTCTCATTCTGTGCGCAAAGTTCACACATTCATATGATAATGGCTCAAAACCAAAAGATACCAGAGAAGAATTGTAGGGTTCATTTTGTGGTCCTGTCCACGCTGAGAAATCCAAGCATGGAGAGGGTCACAGGCTGAGAGGCACCACTGGGATGCTGTCAACTAAACACAGGGGTACAGGCGAATCTCTGTGTACCTGGTACATTGCCCACATTTTGGGGTCCGGTCCAGCCTCTTCCAGATGCTCCACAAAAAAAAAAAAAAAAAAAAAAAAAAAAAAAAGAGAGAGCAAATTCTCTCCTCCTAGAAAGCTGCCTGGAAGTTTATCTGCAGAGTTTTAAGCCTACCAGCAGAGTTGAGTTCCTACAAACGCGACACTATTCACTGGCTGTTTTCCTGCATTGCATCCACACCTACCGCGCAGAGAAAATTTCATTAAATCATATTCGGGATCCTGCCAAAGAGCCAAAACAAGAATCACCATCTACCATTTCGGTGTTTTTTCCACTCACTAGAAGATGAGGAGATTATTTAGCAGATATTCTACGCGTTGTTAGAACAATTAGGCTTGTAGGAAACAGCCAGATCCTCCATTTATTCATAGACTACTAGGAAACCAAGTGTGAAGCAAAGAAATGAAAAAAGCTGTAAGAGAGTGGCAACCCACACTCCTCCACAGCCTAACAGCTGACACATTTTGGGTAGTTCCTGTATACATATCATGCTTGGTTCTTCAAGACATTAAAATAATTAGTAAAGCTGTTGTAAAGAACATATTGAGCGCTGTTTAAGATCTTTTTGTGGAATATCTATGTACACATCATAGGTTTTAACAATTTACTCTAATTACAGATGTCGAAATAAATTTGCCAGCTGATACACTACATTAGTTGTTCCTCAGTGCAATAAAAAGTTCATAGCTTAGCTGTGATATTTACTGTTAAGTCACAAGTCTTTGTTTCACTGAACAGAAAACAAAATCTCTCTCCTTCAATACCAAGAAAAACTTCCTTTCAGAGTTTAACACCGCTGGCCACCACCAGTGCATCTAATATAAAACCGACAACAAAATTTCTAGTTGTCTTTTTGAATTAAAGCTTTTTTTCCTTTCAAAACACAAAAGGAGTCATTCTTTGTACAATATTTTAAGATACGTTTAATTTACTCTTGCCCACAAATAAAACTCCAGGGTGAAACACAAAGGCAGAGCCCAAAGTGATTTTAATAATTCCTAAGTTCTACATCATGAATTTATTCACCATCAATGAATCCTGCATCTTTCTAAAAGGGTTTAAAAAAATTTTTTTAAAAATTACTGCTCATGGCCATTTCTTTGAACTCCACTTATGCAAATGTTCAGGAATCAAGACCAAAGGGAAATGAACAGATCTAATCAAAACCTCAATTGCTTCTAATTTACAAGCAAGTTTTTCTGTATTTAAGACAAGACCCATGTCTCAATTCTTCAGTCACCTCCCCAGAATGACAAGGAAGAGATTCATCCAGGTTTGAGCTCCTAGGAAGAGCAAGACCACGTCAGTGCTGAAGCTAAAAGAATTGTTGGGCGTGAATTAATTTTTATTTATTAAATACCACAAAATCCAGCTAATCGGAACAAAACCCATCCAATTAAAATAAACCTAAATCATAATTCCTGGAAACAAATTAGGCTTGTAATTTCAAGTTGCTTGCCCATTAGCTCCAAATCCTACAGCAGATGATTCTAACAGCAAGTTAACTCAAACAGCAGGCAGCAGACAGTACATCACATTGCTAGCACATCAGAGTTGTCTCCAGCAGCCTTTTCCTTATTGGGTGGGGTTTTGTGTTGTTTTATTTCATGTTTGGGGTTTTTTTTTCCCCCCCTAAAGTCACTTTCACATCAGAAACAATTTGCCTCTAGCCAAGTTTTAAATCAGTGATTTCTTGTCAGTGCACATTCGCTTTTAAGTTATTCTTCTATTTTAAATACATGCAATTCATACGAGTAGGATGAAGGATATGAACTGAAGCTGAAGTTTAAGACAAAACACAATCCGCAGAGCCTATCTTCAGGGCACGCCAGCATGCTATGCACTCTTGCTGCAACCTTTCCTTTTTAACACAAAAAAAAAAAAAAAAAAGAACTGAACTCACCAACGGTTCCAGAATCCAACTCAAGAGTTCTCCGATAATGCCTCCCCTCCAGGAAGACCTGGTTTCCACTTCTGTAACTAGGAAAGTACAGACAGATCTCAACTTCCTAACTCTGTCCCACCTCTCCTTCCAGAGAGGAAATCTACTTTCCCCTTGCCACAGGTAGTGCTGGGACAAGCACAGGTTTAGACTGACGGATCTGGGCCTTGCAAACACCTGCAAAAACCTGAGGGGAAGAGAGAGAAGGTGCAGAGCAAGTGCACCTTGGGGAACGGACAGGCTAAGCAGGGCTGGAGTAACAGGAGGAAAGGGCAAGAAAAAAAAAAAATTAGTTTGGGGGAGCTACATCAGATGGTTCTCAGAAAGGCAGTTTCCTGACATAAGCACAGATCTGGCAGGAGGGGTGACCTTGGCATTACTTATGTTGAGACTGTGATAGTCAGAACCGGCGTGAAGCCCACCATCTTGGCTTCAGGAAAGGTAGATGTAGCCTATCTGCTTCTGCCTTCTCAGCAAGCTACACAGGCCTGATGGAAGGTTGGAATAAGAACTCTTTTTTAACATCGTATTTATTGAATGCCAGGGAAAAAAATTCCTCCCCAACAGGATAAACCCTGGACACCTAATCGCTCAGACTTGAGAAGAAGCTCATGAATTTTAGCCCTACAAATACAGACTCTCTCATGCTTCTTCAGCAAGTGGAAAAAAAAAGTTAACGCTGCTTTAAATTCCAAATACACAGAGGCCAAGACACTCATTGACTTCTCGCAGGAACAGAATCTGGCCCAGATACATGAAACGTTTCAAAAGAAGCCTTGACTTGCAACAAGGATCAGTCGAGACAAAAGCATTTGAGTCAGGGCATTGCTAGACAATCTTGCTGGTTGTCAGATCTGCAGTGTAATGACATGTCAATTTGATTCCTTTTGTGCGTGAGCTTGGAGCCTATCTTTGGGCCTGAATTCTTCTGTACTTTAGTTTTTCTTTTGTTCCACTGGCACTTCTCCCAACGTTCCTTGACAATGAGTGATGCTCCACAACCCTGATCTTTCACACCCTGTTGGTGACCTATAACTTTTCATGCATAACCTTTGACCTGGGTCCTGACAGTTTGATTTATTGTCCAGTGTTATGATTTATGAGTATCTTCTCAGAATAATTAACGGACAACAGGTGGCAGCATAATAATTTTGATTACCCAGCGGTTCATGAAACCACTACAAAGGTGACTTCATTTACTGAATAAGAAAGGACAACAATTAAAAATTACACAAAGCAATCCTTTTATGCCTTTTTGTTTTTCACCCTTTGTCTGTTGAACAGAAGACTTTATTTAGGCTCATTGCCTCCCTTCTCAACTAGCCGGAACTCAAATTCTGTGCAGAAGACAATGCCTCCCAAATCATGGTGCTCGTAGAATTATTTCCCCCGTTCCAAAAATCTCCGGTTTCATGTAGTTGGTTTCTATCAAATCAATGAGTTATTTTTAAATCTGTTTGCAAAGCTGTGCAATGTGGGCCAAAGTTCATCCCAAAGTGCAGGTTTTTGTTAATTTACAATTCCGCAGAACCGCTAAAGCGTTGTGTCTAGAATTGTACTCCTCCGAAGCCAGATCCCCAATCAAAAAGAAAATATTTCCAGAGGTCACCTCTTCTGTATGCAGAGCTTCCCTCTAAAGGTTTTTCCCCATCTCTAGTGATAATAGAATGAGAACAAAATTTGCTCCTAAGCATCTCAAATAATTGCTTAAATTTAGGTTAAAGGGCAAGTGTTTGCCTTTACCCTGGCTTCAGGCCCCACACTCAGACAAATCTAGTTTAGCTAAACCCACAGGATCTTCCCAACACTGAACTTCACCCTGTCACCACAAGCAGCTCTCCTGTAGTCATCTGGACTACACGCAGGAGCAGCAGAGCAAATAAAGAACGTGTTCTCCACACTCTGAAGACGCATAGTTATGACGACACGTACACACAACACTAGAAAATAAAATTACAGAGTGGCAAGGAGTTGTCTGTAACTATTCCTGAAAAACAGGCTTCAGAAAAATCTGCATTGAGAACTTGTTCAAGCTTCTATGCAATCCACAGAACTTTTTCTCCCAGAAACTTCATACCACTGTGATGTATTCTTTCTCATCACTATTCCACATGCTGCCCTCCCCCTTACTTCAGTCGATCACAATTCCTTAGCACTTTTGATAGGCATATGTTGATATGGAAGAGGACATAATGATATCATCCATATGGACACTGGGATCCACAGCCAGATTTTCACTGCAAGTCTTATTGATTAGCTCTGAAGTCAGTTGGAGTTGCAAGTGTTTACAACTTCCAAAAATGGAACTGATGGCGACTAAAGAACGGAGCTGCTGTGTGTTTGCTCATAGGATATACATTACATTACAGAACAAAGGCATACTTTAAATGATGTGACGCATTCAGTTATTTTAATCAATATTTAAAAGCATATCTATGAATAAGTGAGATACTGTGCGGTTTTCTTCATCCTTATTAAAAGATCAAGTCTAACACCTAGCAGAATTTGGTGCGCTAACACCAACAGACCACTGTCAGCACACACTAGCTCGGATACTGGAACAGTGCATCTCCTTCACATCCTTCCCCCCCTCAAAAAATAAACTAAATGCATTCTAGTGAAAGTCACAATTTGTCCGCATGCCCAAGAGACCATATGCAAAATGAATTTTTATACTATCACAATGACAATATTATAGGCTTATCATTTTTAATTGACTTCATGACTTGTAAAAATAGTCCTACAATCCTGCTTTACATCAGTTTTGTAACAATTAAACACACAGCTATGAAATACTCATTCCTGTTACATTCAAACTTTAAAATATCTGATGGAAAGTCTGGCTAATAAAAAAAAAGCACAGTTCCCAGAATGTTAAAAGCACTCAAGTTCTTGCAAGGATCCTTAGTGGAAAAATAAATAAATTACTGCTTTTGAGATCAGACTTGTTTTATTCCCCTCCCTTCCTCTGAGAACTCAAAGACACCCCTACAACCAAACGCTATTATAATGAAGCCAATTTTGTCCTTAGTAGTTTTATCAAACCTTTAATACCACATTAGCTGCTTAATATACAGTGAAAGTAGCAACAGAAAAGCACCAGCACCCAACTGCATTCTCAGAAGAGATGAAGGAAAAATTTGCGACAAATCATTTATCAGATTAATGCAGCTGCTTTTGCTACTCATGAAATAGCCACAAGCTTTCTACAAATGGAATAATAATAACAGTCAGAAAATACCGAGCGTGCGTGCCACAGTTTGTTCTAATTAACGTTTTAATTTGGGACAGTGTCTCAGCGGTGATGTGGCTGGTACATCACATGATACCATTTTTGTCCTTGATTGGATGGTGCAAAGGTATTCGTGGTGCAAGGTTTACATGCAAATCTTAAAGGGACAACCGCAAATATAAGTGAACACGACTGGTTTTCCCACTAAACCTCAGTTCCATAAGCGCTGACACACATTTAACCAGAACAACTCATTCCAACATCAGAGCACCCGAATATTTTTCTAACTGCTTCCAACTTTTATTCCACGCCAGCTAGAACGCCAAATTAATAAAAATTTAAGAGAATAAAAGCTCCTATAATGAAATTTCACCGGATTTGCACAGATAAACAAAGGCACAAAGATTCTGCGTGTTTCACGTTATCGACTCCAGCTTTTCTGGTTTGGTTCTCACGTGGGAAGTGGCCAGCTCTAAAATGGTATATGTGCTCAAATCATGACGTGATTTTAGTACTTTGTTTCCCATCAATTTTTAAATTAATTATCTGGAAGCAAGCAGTGGTTCATTTTTGGTCATAGACTTTTTGATTAGAAGCTGTGACCCTTTATGCCTTTTTGGCATGCTCTATACAACACCAATGACATGCAGCATGACCTCTGACACCTGATTCAACAAAAAGTAACTCCCGGACAGATCTTTCATATTCAGCAATCTCTTTGTTACACCGGGACACTTACCCAATTCCATCCCTTAAAATCCACTACGTCTCCCCATTTTCTCCCCTACCCCCTCCTACTCAGGAACTTATTTGGTAGCAACGTTTCTGTCCTTCCATTTGTGTCTCTCCTTCTGTTTTTACAAACTTTACACTATACCATCGTCCCATATGTTTGTGCTGCACACAAGGAGGTTTCTTTAGAAAGCGCTGATGCTAATTATAAATTTAATTTGCATTTTAATTAGAATGGTAGCAAATTAAAAGCGTGGCAGCTGGAGAATTTTGAACGCTTTGCAGAGATTTGGTGTCAGTATCTCCCTGCTTCTGACTTCGCTCTCTTTTCATTTTTCCCCTCACTATCTTTCATTCACACAAACATATTGGCAATTTTTCTCCTCTCTTGTTTCTTTTTTTTTTTGTCTATTTTTTATTTCTCCATTTTCCCCCCAAGGATCAAGTTATAAATTATTTCTTTTTTGTACTGATAAACAGTATACTCTTGTCTTGTGCCAGTACACCGTGTACTGTAGTGATAGTGCAGCTTTTAAGTGAGCTTTTGTGAGGCTCTGTCAGTGTTGCCCTATTTTGCTATTTATATCTGCAGTTTATTTACAGGTAGGAATCTATTCTATGCCCCCTTGACTAATTTCAAATTCCAGACCATAGCAGCAAACTCCAGCCTAGCCCTGGACATATATATATATTTTTTTTATTATTTTTTTTTTTACCATACTACAAATTTGCAGGAAGTGCGTAGAACCTCAACAAAAGCCCTTCAGAATGCACTGGGGACTGCTCAACTTTATTCTTTACTTCGCAAACGCAGCATTCAGCGCGCTGTTGGACAAAAAGCTGAAGTCATCTGCCAGTCTTTCAGACCATATAATGGCATATATTCTGGCCCTGGTGTCTCTGGGTGCTGTCTTTTATTTGCTCTGTGAGCATGTCTGGGTTTAGTACTCACGTGAGCACGTTTAGTCAGTTCTGTCATTTTCCCTATGTTGCATCTCCATGGTCATTTCCATTCCTTCTGTTCGCTTCCCCCACGGTGTCCTTGCTCAATAATTTTCATTAATTGATTGACAGCTCTGATAGACCCAACTAACCTCTATCTCACTCTCATGTCGGTTTTTAAATAAGTACTTGTACGTCCAATGACCTTGTCGCCTCATCAGATATCAGAAAATGAGCATGCAGATATGGAGGAAGCTGATTAGCAAAATAAGGAAGATCTCACTTCTGGCGTAAGTCCATAATAAGCTCTGACAACTAACTTTAGAGATAGGCGTTTAAAACAAAAGGGACCTAAAAATGTCGAATAAATAGACTTCAACCAGTTTCCTAAGTGCTGGCCACAGTGAAAGAAAGATTTAGAACATCAGTAACGTAACAACCTTTCTAGAAAGCTGGAGAACAAGCTTTACCTCCAAGATGGGAAATATACGTTGGAAATACTCAGACTTATTTGGCTGTTTATAACTCTATTTTCAGCTACTTGTACAGTACCGCTTAGCTCCCAAAATTCATCCATGGAGAGGGAAGTGAATGCATAAATAAAGTTACATTTTATTTAATTTTATTCATCATACAGCTAAATTATTTACAGCGTACCAGTGATCTTTCCTTTGGTACGGTTAACAGAACCTCAAAAAATTCTGTGTTTTGTTATTCACATACATTTAAATCATCAAATTAATATATACTGGGTATTCTAGGTATTTTCATTAGAAATTGTCTTCATAGAAAATAGCAGGCTTTAAACAGACAAAAATATCAAAAAGATTTATCTCCATTTTAAGGATGGGAAGCTGAGGCATAATGACCCATGCAGAAGATCTCTTGCAGATCTGAAATAAATCCAGTTCAACTGAGTCCCAGTCTATTGCCTTTTTCCACAATGCCACTCTCTATCTATTTCAGATCACCGCATCATTGCAAGTCGTCAATTTATTTTTTTTTAATATAGATAGAGCTTTATCTAGTTTTATTTCAGGTTTTTCTAACTAATGTGATGATGCTAAATGACATTCTCACTCGTTGTACATAAATAAGCTAGATTAACGAAACGATTTAACAAATTGTAAGGCCTAACCAAAGTTTGGAGCAGCTATCTGAGCTGCAAATGTGCTAAGACTAGAAGATATGATAGAATATATTCCATTGGCAGAGGAAGAATGAGTCTGTTAGAATTTCACTTCTCCTTTTCTTCTGTTCAGTAATCATTGATTTTGGATTTTTTTACCTGATTTTGGTGGCTACAAAAGCTACTGAACACCCAGCTCTCCAGAACACGGGCCTTACACAGCACAAGCACCAACGCACCGTGTTCAAGGTTACATTCTGTATAAATTAATCCAGCAACCACAGCTACTGACTCCAAATCAACAGGAAAAAAAAACTACTCTGAGATTTGAAGTTTTTATTCAGAACTATGGAAGTTACATGATGACAAATCACTGGGGCATTTTATTTACTTCCTAATCTTACTCAAGGTTGTAACTGAAACTCTTTCAAAAAGCAAAACTGGCAGACTCGCGTATATAGAATACAAGAGTTTGACCATGCTTAGCTGAAAGCATAACTGGAGTTTTAAAATATAAGTAGAGACTTACTCTTATCATATCCTCCTCTCACATCAGCACGGTTCCAGTTGTTTTCATAGAGTCGTTTCTCATTCAACCAGTAGGAGAAACAATGGTATGAGGCCTTGAAGTGGAAAAGGCCTGAAATTGAGCCTAACAACATTATCATCAAATACAGGAGGATTTCTCTCACTAATTTGGATCTTGCATAGGTGAAAGATGCCTGCTTTCTGTACAAGATGAAGTTATTCTGACAGCTCCCACTGGACTGAAGGGCAAGGCAGAAAGATGGAATAGTAAACAAGTCCGGAAGTTTTCTTAATAGGCCTAGCTAGACATCAAGAATTAAGGACAATGAGGAAAGTAAGAGCACTTCTAGTATTAGCATAAACAGTGTGGACATGTTCTAGTATTTTATGGCTTACTAATATTACCACATTTTTTGGTGTGGCAATATACCTTGATTTTCAGAAAGCACAACGACTGGGATGGATTGAGTCTGGATTTACATATAGCCAGCCTGATAGAAAATAAAAAAGAAGCTTACATTTTCATGTAAGCAGTCTACCTTGGCACATCACTAATAAGAACATCAAGAGCAAAAATGATAAATTACCTTCAAAAACCAGAAAAAAGTACATGACAGAAAGTACTGAAAATGATCTATAACTTGTAAGATTTTAAAACATAAAACCTTGCAGCGAAGGTCAAGCATCTTTCAAGAAACGCCATGTTTTTACAGACGCAATTTAAAAAAAAAAAATCTTCCCTCCAATTTGCAATTTCTATCTGTACAAGATTCAGATCTCAATGCCAGGGGAGTTGAAAGTAGAAGTCTAGTTCTGAAAGTTCCCTTACATGAAGGATTTTGCTTGGGTAAGCACTTCCATTAATTTCAAAGCCTTCTGGGCTACCAACAAAAATTCAGTGACCTCAGTGAAAATAATCACATGGGTTTCAACTGACTATTTATATGAATAAAGCTTTTCAGAATCTAAATCAACTAAATTATCTTCAAGATCTAACTTCTTCAAGTGGTAAGTAACATTAGGCAAAGGGTTGATATTTGGCTACCCTAATTAACCTTGCATTTTAATCATATTATTCCACAGTAAAGTTCTACTTTCTATTCCACTGTTATATGCCCTGGAATACTCTTCATCTCTGAAATACAAACAAACAAACACAAGTTCAACTGTTGGATAAGCTCTGGTCAATGGAATTTCTTTTAATAACTTTTTATTCTGAAATTGTCCATGGAGTACAGAGCATTCTCCAAATTACCAGTCTCCCACCTTAGCACTTTGGAAAGGCTTGGATTTTATTTCATGTAAGTTTTTGCAGCTGTACAAAATACTTTCATTAACCCAAGAATGGATTATTTGGAGTGCTAATTAATTGATTCTTCAAAATGCCAATTGACATACTCCTAGGGAAAACCTGATCTAAGCAACTATGTTAATCAAGCTATTGTACTTATGGTTCTGTCTGAATATCAGACCATCTGAAATGAGGAGAACTTTGCCATTACTATCCTGGACCTCTTGTGGGCCGCTAATTAATATGAGTAGACTATGACAGTTGCACTTGTACATTCACTGTACTGCCTGACAATAACTCTATAAAATTACATTTCAGCTAAAGAATGGAAACAGTGTTAAATACCATTATTTGCCTTCCTTTGATGTCTGAGAGTCATTATGAAAGCAATTACAGCAGTTTCTCTGTCTGTATGTCTACAGGGTATTTATCTGTATCTGTCTGAGTCCTTTGCCAGGTGGAGAATATATGGCATATTAAAGACAAGGGAATTCAGCCTCAATTATCAGACCGCGAACAGAAGAAGAAACAAAATCATGGTTTTGCAGATGATCCTGCCAGAAAACAGTAATTTAATATTAAAGGCAGGTAATCTGGGGAAAACTTGCCCAGTGCAGTCTTTTTACTTTAATATTATTGAATATCCACCCCCATCCCCCAATTCTGTTATTTTGTTTTCTATTCTTTTAGCTCCCATGTTTTCTAATACCTCTGCTCACATTAAATAAGCTCATGCTAGGTTCGAGAGTCTCATGAACGTGAGACTTTTTCGTAAACCCTACTTTTTGTTTCTTAATTACATGCAGATATTCTGCCATCTAAGAACCTCTCAGAGGAAACAACGGATTCTGAGTGGGGTACAGCCATATGAGGCAACATGCTGATAGCAGACTTAGGAGCTTTGTACTATCTACAGAAGACTGTATTTTTCATTCTGCCTGTGCCTAATTATTATTTTACTGTCCCCCCTGACAGTACGACTAGGTCCATAGGGTGGCAGATGGGTGAAAAGAGCACTCACTTTCCACACAGAAGGGCCAATGCCAAATTCTCCCCTTGGATTCCTTCAGCTGTCTTCCCACAGCAGACTACTGGACAATTAGAGACAATCCTCCAATTGCTTTTCTATGCCACTGAGTTTGGAACAGATGAAATAACGTTCTGCCAAAAGTCTTTGAGAAATACCAATTTTTCAAGCAAACGCACGCAGAAAACATGAGCAACCTTGCTTTTTCACCTGAAAAAAAAAGGCATTAGTTCTAATCCTGTTTTCTGTATGTTGAAGGTATCCATTCACAAAGAGCTTCACAGTTCCTTTATAACTCGCAAACATGGATATTTTACCATCTTGTCCTTCTACTGTTCTCTATCTGTAAGAATTAACCTCACCACAAATCTCAAAACATCCTCTCCATCAAAAATTAGGACTTTTTACTACTATCAATAAACTCTTGTGATGAGATTTAGTAACTGTTGTCTGCACCTGAAAACATGATAGAACGCTATAATTTGGGCACATGAAAGATGTGCCTTGGTATCTCCAAATGGATTACCCAGTTGTACCATAGACACAGAGGAAAGTAATAGAGACCTGGATGAAAGCTAGTTTGCCCTGCTATTCAGGGCTGACAGGATGCTAATTTATCTTAGTTGCCTGCTATCCATCATCATTTGACAGTCTAGTGAATGTATCTATAAAAGCCAAAGATTCTCTTCTTTCAGTAACCTAAGATTTCTGATGCTTTATGCTGCCGTTTGTTTTAAATAGAAAGGCGAGAACATTACCCAAACGTCACACCTCTCATGAAGCATGATGTCCATTCTGAAATTTGGATAATATTTCTAGGAGAAGTCTTTAGCATGTTATTGAAAAAGTCTCTTGATACTACATCCAGATTTTCGGGGGGGGGGAGGGAATTTAAAAATATATTTTACATTCTAAAGGCAATTTAGAGAAAAGGTACAGTTGCGTTTATCTGTGTAAGTTACCATCACATGAAGGCTGCTCTGGTCTTGAAGAAATCTGTCAGACTGCAGATCTCACTCCTATGCCATGAGGATAATTATCCATCTTGGGAAAAGGGTGTGCAAAGGGGAGATCAAAATGCAACGGACAGAAATGTGCCACCGTTTTCTTTATTTTCACATCATCACAGGGAAGCACTGGACAAAAGCGAGCTAGGGCATTCGTTTGCCGTAGGCGTGTTAAGAAACTCGGAAGTCACTCCAGCCACACAGTGGTCTCCTGAATTAGCACTGTCACTCCGAAGTGCCTCATACAACACCTCCCCGTGCAAAACAGAACAGAGCTTGGTTTTAAGGCTTGTGCTACCGAGGCCATGGAGATGAGACACCAAGATGTCACCAGTAATGAGTCCAAATTATCCATTATACCCAAACTGCTTATGCTCGAGTTTAACGCTCTTGGAGTATTAGATATCATGCACATCTTCCTCAAAATCCCCAGAATCTTTTCCAGCTGCACATTCTTTCTGTTTAACTTTTCCAGAGAGCAATTAATAAACTATAGACATTTCATTCTACCCTTTTCAGACATTTTCCTGGCAATCTCATGTTACAATACTGTTTCCAGCCTAGAAAGCCATGCTCTGATAGTGGTCATTGGAAACCTTGCCGTGTAAGTCTTGCAAAATTGGACTGTTTACAAGAAGTGAGTTTGTGTGTGTGTCTACACACACATATATATAGAAGCTACAAGAACTTAATTTAAAAAGATTAATGAATGACGAAAGACATGAAGACCTTAACACCTTCTGAGCAGAGATAGTGTGTAGCAAAGGAGGAAAGAAATTAATGATGTATTAGACATTTTACAGTATAAATATATTCTTGATTAATTAAATCTGTGTAGTCTATTACCTTACCCTGAGGAAACTACAATATTCAACAATGCTTTTTTTTTTAAATAAGAAAAAAAATCCAAACAATTTGCTTTTGATATTTAACCTAAGAGAAAAGATGTAGAGAAAAATATTTTA
Organism: Baryphthengus martii; assembly: GCA_013396935.1. NCBI lineage: Eukaryota > Metazoa > Chordata > Aves > Coraciiformes > Momotidae > Baryphthengus > Baryphthengus martii. Next base: position 231,352 of record VWZK01002010.1, on the reverse strand, counting down.
TCAACTTGTATAAACAAAGAAATTTAATTCTTTCCTTTAATTAAAAAGAAACAATGCAACTTGCAAGAAACACACTTATTTTCTTCAAAAAGGAAGATTAATGCAGGTTAAAAAGCCTTTCTAGTTTTACAAAATTAATACTGTGTTTAATTATATGAGATTAAAATTTCATTATACATTATACTTTAATTGGTATAGAAGGGGCCAGAGGTTAAAACCTTTGCACGAGTTACCTTTTGTGCTATTCCAATATCTAATAACATAGCAGTTTTAAATTATAAACCCTGACAACATTTAACAAGTTTCTTACATGTTTTAATTTTACCCTGGTAATCTTTTATGTGGAGCAGTAGTGTTCCTGAGGTCATAATCCTCTATGATGAAACAAGCAGAGACAGAAATCATTACAGAACCCAAGCGGCTGGACATTATTGGACTGTGGTAAAGGTGTAACCTGGACTCCAACCATCAACTACAGGTTTAGACAGAGCTGCCTTATAACAGGCGTATGTTGTGATGGCTGATCCGCGTTGTGTGGGGCAGCTTTCTGCCTCCTAAACAAGCAGTTATACCTTCAAAAGCACTGGGAATTTCTTCTCAGGGAAAGATCAAAGAAATCTGGAGGGTCCTTCTAACAAATGAGTAAAGTGGCCTTGAACTGTTTAAACCACTGATGCTGTGTCCTACAAGTGGGATTTTCCAAGGACTCCAATGGTTTAAGTCATGCAAAGCCTTTTGACCTCTAATGGAATTAGGACACCTATTCCAGAGGTGTTTGGAAAACCCAACATCACTTAGAATAACGGTGCTCAAACACAAACAAGAAGAGGAAACTCTTTCAAGGACAAACGTGCCTCCATTTTAGAAATTAAACAAGCCATTTGATTTCTCTGTATGGGTAACAGTCTGCTTGAAAGTTAATGCCTTTCTCACTCTACCTTCCCTCTGTAATGAACCTCCAATAGACAGGGTTGGTGAATCTAGGTGGGTCTGGAGACTCAGATCTTGGTCTAAAAATGCTGATGTGCAAACACACGAATAAATAAGACTCTCAAAGTGATCACAAACAAGTAATTTATTTTTGCTACAACTGATCATCTGAACAGTCCTCGTTCCTGAGCAATTCAGTTTAAAAAAAAAAAAAATTAAAAGCATCTCGGTGGTATAAATCTGATAAATTCTTATCTGGTTCACTAACTTCTCTTCCCATCCAGAAATGAGAAGACAGAAAAGCTTCTTTTAGGGAATTAGTAGAAACTTCTGCCACTATGAGGACCCAAGAGGCTACCTGTTACTATTGAATTCAGTGATTATTCATTACTCTTTAGTATTGACAAAGTCAGTGTGTATATGGATTACCTGCCATATAAATGCCCATCAGGCGAATTTAAGATTTGGACCAAGAAACTGCAAAACAATTTTCTAAAGCTTATTTTTGCTTTGTCGCCATCTTATACATCCTGAAATTTAAAAACCACTGCAGCTTTGCACGGCAAACCCAGGCAGCGCGGCGTCAACGTGGTGCAAACCGCACACGCCAAAAAGTGTCTTGTTCAGCACTACCCCAAAGTGACCTGTGGAAAAGGGGTGTTTGCTCCTGTTGTTGAACTGAGGTGAGAACAGAGTTCTAATTACCTGTTTTTTGCCTGCAGTAGTTTACAGTTGAATCTCATTATTGGATAACTGTTTAATCAACTCTAAAAAAAAAAAAAAACCCACTAAAAGATACACTAGGAGGCGAAGAGTTCCAGGAATGGCAGAAACCTATTCAATATCTTCGGAATATCTTATCTGAACCAAAATTCAGGCACTGAAAAAAATACACGTTTACATGCTTTTAAAATATTGAACAATCTTACCCTACACGTTGAGATGCTAAAAGAGTTGTTCAGAGTCCCATTTGAAGTAAATTAACATAACTTCATTTAAATCAACAGAGATGTACTGATTTGCCCAGTATGAGACTTTGACCCATGCTCTTTTTCAGTAGCAGACCAACTCTGGGGCTGATAGTGTTTTCACTGAACACCACCACTTCAAAGGGATTTTTGTGTGCTTAATGAAATTCAGGATGAGGCCTTCTGCAAGTAACTATAGTGAATAATTTTAAAATATCTGCTTCATTAAAGTGAGAAACTTTCAGAGCCAGCAAATGAAATTCTGTAATTAAAACATGTTTGTTTTAAAAAAAAAAAGAATCCAGAGAGGTCTTGGACAGTGAAATAATATCCTTTAGATTAGTGTTTAATTGAAAACAGTATTTACTGCTCTAGTGCATTTGATAGAGCTCTTTACTGTGTTTCTTTATGTATAATTGTGTTTTGCAACCAATTTAAAATAACTAGATGAGTGCAGTCCTTATAGAAGGTGAAGATGAGTCCTTGCAAGGATATCGGTGTCTACAGGGGTTTCTTTCTAACAGATATGAAAAAGTAATTTCCATTCTGCTACTTTTGTGTGATCCTTTCTGCATATCAAATGCCTTTCACATACATACACTCACAAGTCTCCTCACCTGAGAAGAATATTTCCTAATATTCTGTCTAATATTCTCTGCCTTATATTCTCTTTAAGGAGAAGTTAAGCCATAATAAAAGCAACTTCTTTTCCTTTAAAAGTAAAATTTGACGGTTTTATACCTATGGCCTTATTAAAGTGTGAATGCTGTAATTATAATTAAAAAATTAAATATGTACAATTCTGACTTTACTACAGTACATATAAATAGACTAGAAGATTTCCAAATTGCAAAGGGGAGGTTTAGGGCTAGTGATACTTTTCCCAAAGCTATTCTTTGCCTTAGAGGTATTGCTGAGTTTACCAGATTTTAAATTCCAAAGTTGTTCGACATGGCTCTTAAAAAATGCCTGAAAACTCAAAAACTGATCATATCACTGCAAGTATTAATCATCCAAAACAAAGCTCATTATCCAGCCTACTTCCTCATCCCACTGACAATTTGTCCTGTCGCATCTTTGACCAAGTTTAGTTTAGACACACTCAGATCAATGACCTTGTCTTTCATCATCCTCATAAAAGAGAGGTTTAATAAGATGCTATCAAAACAGTAGTAACAACGCCCTGCCACACTGGGAGAGATTCTGCTACACTGGAGCATTTCTTGGTAAAGATACTACATCTTTAAAGGTGTTTTTCAGAGTGGGAAGAGGACCTCAGTATGACTTATTTGCATGTGAGCGACTCAAGCTCTTTCCATCGCCTGATCGCATTTAGTGTATTGGCCCTATTGTTAGAGACAAGAGAATGTCCAACTCTCCCAAGGTTAATTGACTGCTGTTCTTTGAAATAAACATGAGAAACTTTATTGACTATCTCCCAGCCGACCTCACCTGTCACGCGGGAGGAGAAAACTAACAGGAGAAAAGGCCTCCACAAAAGGACGAGAAGGACAAAGGTGAAATGCAGAGGGCTGCACTGAATTTTGTCAAAATCCCTTCTCTGTTGTTGTCCTGGGTATTTTCTAAGTCAACTTTTGGTGATTAGAAAGAGTCTGTCATTTTGAGAAGAGATTTCTCCTAAAAATGTACCAAATTAAGTAGTTCTAGTGCTACAGGATCTCAAGGCAACTGAAACGGACAAACATGAATCACTTGCCAAATTAACGTTGTAAGTTTTAAGCCTTTCCTAAGAAGGGTAATTTCATCACATATAGAAATAATTCCATAACATTTTAAGGTCTACATTGAGACAGACTTCCATAAATTATTACTTTATCTCAGAGATTGTAATACCAGGACCTGAATAACGTAAGGATAAAACGACAAACTTATGTTGGCATAGACGCATTTCTGACAGAGTCCCACAAGAAGAATAAATTAGACCATCTCATCAAGCCTCAAGTGAGAGTTGTCATTTCCCCAGCTTTTTAACATCAAATTTCATTTTTGCAATATTAAACCAGAACATGCAACTAAATCTGCAAAAAAGTAAGTTATGTGCAAGAGTGCTTCCTCTGTGACCGTTACGAGCGGTCTGCATACATGGATCTCAGAAGTGTAGCATCTCCTGAAGGTATCTCAGATGAATCAACATCACCCAGGAACTGACATTCTAAATTGCAGTATTTCCAGGCTCAAATCTTCAAGGGATAGAATTAAATTTGGCTTCAATATCACACAACTTCTTATGTTTTGAATGTTCTGACATCAGGAAAACAGCTGTAATTGTTAAATCTCAACCCACCTTGAAAATAACACCACATAAAACTGGAACAAACCTTCGATTGCTGACATAGCCCTACCCACACAGCACACACCCCTGAAGAGCATATATAAGCCAAACACGTCTGATTTTTAGCACATTCCGTGACTTAAGTCTCTACAACAACAAGCCTGCACAAGACACAGTTTTGATGATAACGAGATAACCCCTTGTAATACCTCCACCATGATAACTGGATTTTTGCTAAGCTTTCCATGACCAAATTACAGCCATAATGATGACACACTGCCAAGCAGCATAAAGTGACACCTGCTTACAACAGCCTGAAATGGAACACGTCAATATGAGCAGAAATATTACCAATAACTAAAGGACTGTTTTTCCTAAACCTTACTCACATTGGATAGTACCTGCTGAGCTTGGCAGCCAGAACCAGAACATAACTTTACACTGCCCAGGAACTCTGAGACCAAAGACACACACACCACAAAAACAAAAAAAACCACAATCTCTATCATACAAAGGAGTACCAACCAGTAATACATATGCAATTAAATCTCTGGACTGCATTCAACCTCCACCTAGGCTCCATACTACAGAAAATCCACACGCTCAGTCTGTGCAAAAACCAGAGGTAGAATATTTCCATTACTCAGTTCAGCACTATGAGGTTAAAAATGCCGGTGTCCTATTCCCTTTAAAATTCTCTCATCTCCTACTCCCTACCTGCCAGCTGTATAAAGTATTTCCCTTGCCACTAATTCTGATAGCACGCCCTAATTAACTCATTTTATCTTTTGGTATAAATCAATTACAATTAAAATATAGTTTGTCAAACCTCAGTGGAGTATTGTTTCATGTTAAAAACATTTTTACTCATGAGAGAAAGTGTGATTAACTTCAATAGAAAGCTTAAAGTTCAACTTACTATGAGCAGAGGGAATCAAGCACAATTCTTCCTTTGCAGAACACTTCAAGCTTTACCTCGATGCGAAGAAATTAAATGAGTAGAGGGTTTCACACTGGTCATTCAAATCATTAGCATGTAGCAGGATCTAGGAAAAACACACAAAAAAGTTGGTTTGTTTGGGCTTTGTCTGTTTGCTTTTAAAAACACATGGTGAATGTGATCATGAAAGAATGTCCAACACTTGCAAGGACAAAAAAAGGCTTTTTAAGGCATCACGCTCTTTGAATTATATTTGATGTGTGAAGTATTTTTTTTTATCTACCATATGAAATTAAAGTACAAGTAAAAAGTTCAGTGTTCCACTACAGAGAAGGGAGATTTGACCATGAGTTAGTAGGCTGGGAAGACATAGAAGGACATAGAGGAAGAGGTGTCTTTTGAAGAAAACAAGGGAGAACTGGGAAAGGGGACGTGGCTGAGGACACAAAGGTGCCTGAGGGGGTGGACCTCTGAGAGGACATGGAGGACCTCATGCAGTAGCACACACCCCTGGGAGACCGCAGACCATAAGCAACCCACGCTGGTGCAGAGACGCCCCTGAAGGAACCACACCATGGAAGACCAGCAGCCCACCCCAAACTACTGATTTTTCAAGAAAAATGAGAACAAACGTGTGTTGTAAAGATTCTTCCACCAGGTTCAGCCTACAAATAGATGCCACTATTATTTGCTGTCTCTGCATAATCTGTGAGACTGCACCATCTAGATTGACCTGTGTTGGAACAGCATTCTGAGTACAAACATCCATAACTGTACCAGACAATATTTTTTTATTGTTTAAAATCTCATAGCAGGTATAATACAGAATATAAGAGCATAACATTTTTCTGAGAGCCTCAAGAAAGCACCCTCATTGTTTCTGATTTATGCCAAGATCTCACAGCTTTGTTCTTTGCTGTACAGATCTAATTCTACACAAGATACACCTGCCCAGCCCACTCTGCCTTGAGTTTTCTGGCAGGTGCACTGATGTTCAGCATCCTCAAAACCAGCACCTGAAATCCAGGTCGCTCTACTAAAAGTCAAAGTATTTATTCCATCAGTGAAACTGCAGCACAATAAAAAAGGAGCATCTGACAAATGGATTTCTGATGTACATTTATATTGTAAAGAATAAGATCACTGTATTTACCATTAGCTGGGAGGTTGTGATGAGTGCTGCGAACAGAAGCTTAAAATATTTCCTTTGGTATGTTTTTATGTTGTAAAATTCCACAGGCATTTTACTGCACATTTGTAACAAGTACGGCTCTAGATTAGCAAACCACGGTTTTGTTTGACCCCAGCTATCATGTAAGCTTCTAGTTTTCTCTAGTCTAAAGTACACTGAAGTATTTTTCTGCTTTCCTGCAGTTTTTAAGTAGATAATAAGTCCCAAACTTCACCAGCCTTTAGCTGAAAGAAGCTTGTCACGGTGGTTGGTAGCTAATGAAGATCCTTTTAGTTTATCTTCATCAATTGTCAAATATTTGAGTCCATGAAGTGGTGTGATGAGGTACAAAGACAGATATTTGAAGGGATTTTAACTCATTTGAGCAATTACATGCTTAACTGCCCTGCGATAATCTGTCAGTCTGAGTCTTTTCTACACAGCAGAAGTGGGGAGTATTAGAATAGCTGGATTTAGAACATAAAGGCCTGGCCTGAATGGAAGAAAGGCACCAGAGAAATTAATTGCCAGTAACAAACAGCAGGACTGCTTGCAAGTTATATATCACATAGTTACCTACCAGCAGTGGTAGAAGCCAGCTGTAAAATAACATACTGAATTGTGACAAAATAGTCACTGCTATGAAATCAGCGAATACCTTGAAGAATTTAAACTCATGGTGGCTAATCAAGTGCACTGTATTATTTAAATTATGCAGATATCAGAGAAAAATCTTGTATTATGTAAAGATCTGCTGAATGTGAATTTCAATAAAACAAGCATGTTTTTAATTACAGGATTTTAAGAGGTTAGAGTTTTAAGAGGTGATCTTATAATTTATATGCTTATGTTTATTTATGTACAGTTTTCTGCCATACTTGGAATAAAACACTTGTGTAGATTCAGTAAGGAAACAATGAGTAAAACAAAACTAAGAGAAAAAAGATTATGTCTTTACATGCTATGCTTTAATTCTGAAATGTTAAAATTAGAGTCATATTATTTGGAAGATTCGACTGATGTACATCACTTATACCAGCGTAGTTAGGACTTCCTTGGGTCCTATAAGTTCTAAGGGGAGCCAGAGGAGACATCTTGCTGTGGTCCAGGCTCAGTGCTACTCTGGGTCATTGTTTCCAGAAATCTGATTTACTGTCCTTTCTCTTTTCTGTCCTCTCCTGCTCAGGTCCCCGATGCCATCTCCTTGCTCCATCAGTTTCCTTGACTCTTACACAGCCTCCCTATGCACTGCTGTATGGATAAGGAAGACCTCTTAAGGTAGGAGCTGGGGATCTTGACTATCAGTCAAGGCACAATTATCACCAGGAATCCTACTCCACAGCACCTTTTTCCTACACTCTGAATCCTGTCCGACCCAGTTACACAATGGGGAAATACGAGCCCTGATTATAGACTTTTTCCACCATAAAATTAAACGGTCCTTGATTTCTGCATGTCTGGGGGCTTCCTCCCATGCCCCCCACCCCCACCCTTTGGAATTGCACCATGAAATCAGGATGAGGAATATGGACTTGAGACTGTAACGCATGCAAGAAATATCGAAACACACCTACTGAAGTCTCTCGTTGCCTACCTGGTAACACTGACCATAAATGACAAAGTGTGTTCCTATATGCAGAGAGCCACTTCATTCACATTACTCATCTTAGTTCTGGTGTTTATTTTAGATTTGCTGTCTCCCTAAGGTGCCAGCTCTGAGGGAGCTAGTTAGCTTGGTAGCGTTAGGTACGAAGCAAAAGCCCTTCACCTCAGGGACCGTGCTTCAGTTCTGACCTAAGGTCAGAAAGGAAATAAGATAGGTAATCTCAGCTCTGTCCCTAATGACCAGTATTTCACATCACAATGCTACACATGGCTGTCAGCTTCTGCTCAGGAGAGGCCCAGGACACAGCCAGCATGGAGAACTAATTACCCTCCCATCCCAGGGAACAAATGGGTAGCCCAGCTCCGCAGGCTGAGATCGCTGGCGAGGTACGGCAGCAGGCTAATAAAGTGGAGGAGTGTCACACGCATGGCTGTGGCATACAGTTCATGAGGTGCTTTGTTTTTCCTTCATTAATGAGGATTTTATTTTAGGCTCCCTGTATCATATTAACATATTAAAAAAAAAAAAAGAAAAAAAAAACACCACCAAGCTGATTTATTCAGTCAGCCTGGTGTTGCAAACATCACCTGCCTTTTGTTTTTACAGGCCTAATTCACATGGGCCAAATTAAGTCCAGACTTTTACGAGTGGGGCATAAAGGGCACGACGAGCTCCTTCCCCCATCAGTGGAAGAAGGAACCACAAATTGGCTGCTTACACTACAGAATCCAGAGGTAGAAATTCATGCAGTGCCAGCAGCATTAGTTGGGTCACACAGGCCTCATCTGAGCTGGACAGACTAGGATGTGTTCTCATTCCCTCCTAAGAGTAAGGCAGGGAAACCGGTAAGGAAGCAAAGTCTTCAAAGAGCTGATGCTCAGCGCTCTCCTTTCGCACCCCTGGAGCCAGCACCACCCTCACCACTGCTCGCAGTGCACAGAAGGGTCTCTCTCCCACTATGAGGTGTCTGAAATTAATTAGCTCACAACCTAATATTTATTGGGATGCAACAGCTTACTGTAATTACAGCCTTCACTAACTGCATAGACCAAGGGGTAGAAATACCTGGCACCAGAAACACAGGTCACTGCCAGTACACACATGCACAGGAGCTCTCAACTCCATTACACCCAGCATCCACACTAGGAGCACCAGCAGGACATTTCTTTTGTCTTCCTACAGCACAGAACGCACACAAACTTACAGCAACACATGGAGCAGCGAGCACAAAGCAAAGGCAGATCTTAAAAAGCTTCTGGGTTTGTGGTTGTTATCATAGCCCAGTGTTAATTAAAAGTACATCCTTAAGGAAGCAATTAGACATTGAGGAAGGAAAAAAAAAAAAAACAAAGCCACAACAAAAAAAAAAAAAAAAAAAAAAAAAAAAAAACCACACACA